>CABHPH010154661.1:0-63293 GCA_902168325.1 Peromyscus nudipes
TATAAACATAGCTGAGACTGTTCCAAGTATATACACAGAGAAAAAGAGCAGAGAAACTAGAATAGCTAAAAAAAATAATAATAATAAAATAAAATAATAATAAACTAGGCAGAATCAGTCTACCCAAAACCTAAACTACTTAGATGGCTATAATAATCAAGATTATATGGTATTCGTCTAAGGATAGACATATAAATGAATGGAAGGGATTGAAACGTTCCAAAATCATCCCACCTAAGTATCCCAACTATTTTTTGGTGAGATTACAAAAGCCATACAATCCAGAAAGGGTAGCATTTTCCACAAATAGAGCACTCACCCACAGGGAAAATAGGGAATTTTGACCTAAACCTCACATCTTACCCCAAAATCAACTCAGAAATGAACCAGAAATTTAAAGTAAAATATAAAAATTTAGAACAATAAAACATCTAGAAAGAAGCAATGGGAGAAATCTTTGAGATCTAAAGGTGGACAGAATTTTTATACTTGTCCCAAAAAGATAGTCCAGAACATTTAAAAATGATGAACTGTATGTCATTAGGGTTAAAAACTTTCCATTCTATAACTGCCTGTTAAAAGATTAATGGACAAGAATAGATCACAAGAAAATATGTGCACATCATTTATTTAATAAGTATTATGTAATATATGTTATGCATATATATTATGTATCATACAGAATATATATGATAATGTATACTATATATTGTATAGAATATATGTATTATATGTGTATTGTGTAGAATATGTTATACATTTTGTATTATGCATATTATATATTATATAGAATATATGAATATGTGCTATACACACATACATACAGCTAACAACAGTCCAATCAGACAATTCTTCAAAGTCATGCCTAGAAATTTTACAAACTAAGATGAACAATGGCAGTGTCCTGATTTGCTCTCTATTGTCTGTGATAAACACCATGGCCAAACAGCTGGGAAAAAGAAAGGGTTTGCTTGATGTAAAGGTTACAGTTCATCATCAAGAAAAGCCAGGGCAATAGCTTAAGCAGGAGGCAGGAACTGAAGCAGATTCATGGACAAACAGTACTTACTGGCTGGTATCCCCTGGCTTGCTCGGTTATCTTTCAAATACAGCCCAGGCCCAACTGCCCAGGGATGACACTGCCCAGAGTGGGCTGGCCCTCCCTCATTAATCAGCAATCAAGAAAATGCCCCGCAGACAACTCTGATGGAGGCAATACCTCAGTTAAGATTACCTCTTCCAAGGTGTGTCTCGGGGTGTGTCAAGTGGACAAAAACTATGGCAGGCAGATAAGCATATGAAACCAAGTTTGGCATCATTATTCCATAAGAAAATGCAAATTTAAACTATAACTGAGAAATTGCTAGACATCTGTTAGAACAGATTTTTTATTAGATTTAAAAGTAGTGACAATACAAAATATTGAATGAATCTGCAAAGAAACTAGGTTACTCATTAATGCTAAAGGGAATATAAAAATGGTATAAATGCATAAAACTACTTGGCAGCATTCTAAAAATTAAAATTACAACTATCATATGCCTAATGATTACATTTTTAGCCATTTACCCCATAAAGAAGCTTTATTTATAATAGCTAAAACCCAGAAACATTTCAGATACCTTTCAGTGGGTGAATTCTTACATATTAAGATAAATTCGTATCATGGAATACTACTCAGTCATGAAAAGGAGTGATGTGTTGACACACCTCATGACTTGATGAATCTCCAGTGAATCACACTGAATGGAAATAAACAATTGCAAAGGCTGCTGAATGAATACTTTTATTTATGTAGCATTATTGTGATTACAAAATTAACAGAGGAAAGATAAGCTATTATCAAGGGTTAAGGCGGGAGAAAGGAGGACAGGAGCAAGACAGGGGCAACATCAACCACCTTGTGATGGTGGCATCCTCAGTATCTTGACCAAGTCAGTGTAGCACCCTGGTTGGTATATTTCATTAGGGTCCTGCAAGAGTGTGGGAAACTAAATTAAATTAATGAAAATCTGTAGTTACTCCAAAACTAAAGATTAATTAAAAAATATTTTAAAATAAGGTTTATATTCAAATCAATAGCCCTTTTCTGGTCTTTGGGTTGGTCCCATTCCAATAAGCTTGGTAATTCTTCATTCCAAAATTTTCAAATACTTGTCTTATTGTCTTTATTTTGAAAATTTAAATATTTATGCTTTGTTCTGATGCTTATTTTTGGTGAATGGTATTTAAAAACTCTCTAACTTGATTCTTTAAAAAATAGATATGTTTTTAAATTAACTTTTTTATCCATTTATCCATCCATTCTCTGATGATTTACAGTATCTTTGTAATTGTTAACTTTTAAATATCCAGGCAACAATTTTCCATTCTTATTGTTTATGTTTCTAGATTCACTCAGAAGCTATTTTGCTAAGTCCAGAGAACAATTCTTCATGATTTGTTTAGGGCAAGTATGGAGAAATTAAGATATTTATAATGCCTAATCTTCCCATTCAGGACAAGGTTCTCCACTTACATATAGTCTTTTGTGTTGCTTAGAAAAATCTTTTAATTTGCCTGCCAGACTTATGCTTAGACTTGGTTGTTCTTATAACTAAAGTCATCTGCCCCTTGCAGGTGGGGTATCTACTTTCATAGTTTTATAGATTCTGTGTTTCTAGACTAGGAAGTTAAAAATCAAGGACAAAAAGTGGGGTGGGGGAGGGCTCAAGCTGGCAAGATGACTCAGTGGGTAAAGGTACTTGTCACCAAGCCCAGTGACCCAAGTTTGATCCCTGGATCCTTATAATAAAAGAAAAGGTCTATTCAAGCAAGCCATTCTCTGTCCACACACAAACACACATGCGCACGCGCGCGCGCACACACACACACACACACACACACACACACACTTAAATAAAATGATCATCATTTTCTTCATCTTTGAACTTTGTGGAAATCATTCCATGCTACTCACCCCTGTGTGCTGGTCAGCTTTAATTTCATGTTTATGTTTCCTGTTGTCTTCCTAGACACTATAGCATCTAGAAGAGGCAATTCAGGCCCTTTCCAAACATCATTGTCAACTGACTTTCTTTCTTCCAGTCTGAGTACAGAGTTTCCAAATGATTCCCAGACACAGAAGAATTCCTTCATTACCATGTATATTTAGCTCTCTTTTCTGTAGTGATATTGAAATGCATCATATTTTGCTGTAACATTTTCACAGAACACCTGCCTGCATCCAGCACGTGTTCCACCAGCTCTGTCACATCCTGTCACAGAAGATGAGGCTCCTTTGGAATGCTGTGCCCTTAGTGACTCCACAGCTTCCAGTGGTCAACACATTCCTTTCACTGTGCTCATGAGACATCTGCTTGGGATTCACTCCATAACTGGCCCAAACATTGACCAAATGTTTCATCCATCATTGCCGGAGCCTTCCCTCCAGGAAAGCTCGTGACTCTCACTTGTCATCGGTGCTCGTGTCCTCTTGTAGTACATGATTTTTCAAAGATTACCAGTGGCAACTCCCTGATTACATATCTGCATTCCTTCAGCACCCTGGGATGAAACTTGGCTGTACCTGGAGACATGACCTCATGACGAGAATTAAAGCTGGCTCTCCTTTTCCATCAATTTTCGGCAACAATTCTGTCATATAGTTCATACTATCATGTTGGAACTCTGGGACTTGAGGGGACCAGAAGCTGTAAAAGTCCTTGTCATGACCAGGAAGACTGTTTTAATTCAACTCAAAAGCAATCTACCTCTTGGAGTATGATCAACAATAACATCCTGATTCATGATAGCTTTTTCTCTGGTCTGGATGCTTTTCCCGGCTCCCCTGGGTCAGTCACTCTTTGGTACTTGTCTGTTCCGTTTAATCAGATGACCCCCATGTGCCAGACTCATCATTCTGAATCCTCAGCTAGAGCTTCTGAACTTGTAGTCTTTGAACTTGAACTTCTGATTTTTTTTCTACTTGGCATTTGAACTGGAACTAACCCTCAGACCTAAGGACATACTCTTTTGTCCCATTGTTCTGGGTGAATGGTCCCACAGTCAACTCTTGAATTACTAAGCCACTCCACCTTCCAGTCTGAACTATCCTTGCTTCCAGCCTTGGTTCCACTGTCCCTTCTCACTGTGAAGTCTCCCACACTGTCTCCCACAATCCCGACTGTGTCTGCAGAGTCTATTCCCAGCTCTGCTGGTGTCAGTACGAACTTTTCAAATCAGCATGCCAAACTGCTGTTTGAACAAATGCCTCCATAGCCAAAGGAGCTGCTTCCTAGGGACATATTGGGTCCTTTGACCTAGGTTGGTATTTAGACCACACCCATCCCAAGCCACTCCTCCCTGGTGAATTAGGACTTGATAGGAGACTTTGTATGCTTGTTTGTACCCATCATAAACTGAAACATCACACTGAAGTAATAAAATACCTATGGAAATGAAGTAAATAACAACTATCTAACTACATATACTTTGGGGGAGACTCTGGAAGGTCAATGGCTGCCCATTTCTACAAAACTTATGCAACTTGCCCAAGCCAATAGCATCTTTACTGAAGCATGGGAATACATCACAGCTCCACTCCTGGTCTGTATTGAAGCAAAATTCTTCCCCAGATCCCCACCCTACTGTACAGTCACTTAAACTGGACATGGACTCAGACCCGGAGCATATTAGGCATCCCTTGTTCAGGCTGCATTACTTTAGCACCCAGGATCTGCTAGACCAGACTATCCAGCACTTTATGAGTACCTCCATTAAATCCCCGAATCCATTTCCAGGTCAGTCAGATGACTTCCAAGCCATTGATAGAAAGCTCAGGGTAAATACAAGTAAGTGCTACCGCAAGGCTAATCAGTAGAATATTAATTTCATTATTGCCTGTCAACCATTGTCAGTAAGGATTCGAGGGGCATAAAGCAGAATTAACTGGGTTCTAATTAAATACTTTTATTACATCCATATAATAAAAAATTTCTTTGTAATCAGAATTTATCATTCTAATTATGCACACATTCAATTTGCTCCTAATATGCTGCAGCAAACAGTGCTCAGAAATAGAACACAGCTGCCCTCTTGTGTCACTTTCAGATAATTAAATCCATTCATATTTTACTATCAGTGATCTGATTAGCTATGCATTTTAAAGGTCTACATGTACCACTAATCTTCCCCTTCTGAAGTTAATAGCACCTAAATGATAATTTACAAAGTACAATGTGTAAAAAATCTACCAGATCTCCCTATCAGTTTAAACTGAGCATATTAATATATATTCCAATCTGTGATATAATCCACTCTGGACAGATCCTCCTCTCACCAAATGTCCTTAAAATGCTTTTTTTTTATCATCTCATTGTACTTGGCTAACAATTAATATTTAATCTGTTCTTAATGAATTGTAGGTCTTTAATAACCACTCCCTACTGGCCAATTAATGATTCCAGAAAGGATGAAATGGAAAGATATTCTCTTTCATAACTTGAGCACCTTTCATGGAGGACCACTTCTGGTCTTTATATTAGTCTGTAGTGTCTGAAATAGAACCAATAGAATATGTATAATTACAAATAGGAATTTATTAGATTGGTTTCTATAGTTGGAGGCTAGATAGACCCACAATGGTTATACTGAATATGCTGAATTCTTATTCTAAAGAGCCAGCAAACCCTGTAGCTGCTCAGTGCATGAAGCTGGAAAGCCTTAAAACAAGAGAGAGAGGTGATGCCACCACAGGCCAAGGCTGAATGCCTCGAGCCCCCGTGGAGAGTTGCTAGTGTGAGCCCACTTTGAAATTCTGAATAAGCTGCAGTCTGGTGGTCACAGACAATGGCCACAGCACTAGACACAAATTGATTATGAAAAAATAGAGTTTGCTTTTGCCCCCTGGTTTCTTCCTTCTTCCATCCCAGAACTCAGTCTGTTGGACAGTTTTGCCCACATTCAGGGTAGGTTTTTCCCTCTTTGCTGTCCCACATGCCAATCATCCTCCAAACACTCTCACAGACATACCCAGAAGTATGCTTCTCTGATCTCCTAAATGTTTCTCCATCCCGTCAAGTTGGTGATCAAAACCATCATCACAGTATCTGTTGCCCACTGTGGATGGTGCCATCTCTAGGGCCGTATAAGAAAAGTAATTAAGCAAACCCTGGAGAGCAAGCCAGTAAGCAGTGTTCCTCTGTGTTCTCTGTCTCACTTCCTGCCTCCAGGTTCCTGCCTGAGTTCTAGCGTTGGAGGTCCCCCACAGATTAACTATGACACGAAAGTGAAAGCCCAATGAGCACTTCCCTCCCTAAGTTGCTGTTGGTGGTAGTGTTTATCACAGCAACGAGAAGCAAACTGATACAGCATCCCTCCACCATAAAAAGCCATCATCCATCAATTCACAGTAAAGCAGCCATTCAGCATGGGAATAATATCTTATCAAAGCTGTCTCATTAAAGTTTAGACAATAAAGATAGTCTCTCACCAGCATTGATGTAAATGAAGGTTTTATTTCTTCATTTGCAGTAGACAACTGCCTCCATGTGTAAGGTATGATAACAACTGCCTACGTTACTTCACAAAAACTTGAAGGTCTCTTTTGCTAAAACCATAGAATCTACACTTGGACGAGGTGAAATCTGACTGGTGATTAAAATGGGGTGGAGAGACTTGGAGTCTCTGTCTTTCGCCTTGGGGACGGACTCTACTGAACTCTATATGTAATTATGCTGATAACTTTTTTAATGTTTTGTTCAAGGCCATAATATAAGGAGAAATTGACCTGCTGCCCATTGGAGCTGGTATGTATTTCTCTTCCCTCATCCCTGTGCCTTTTCAGCAGCTCAAGCACCTAACATCCCTCAGCCTTATGAGACCCATGAGTCTCGGACTAAATCAAAAGACCAGGGTGTTTGCTCAAGATGATGGCATCAACAGCAGGAGAAACTCAGCCATCCTTAGGCTAAGCTGACTGCCCACTGACCTACAAAGCCAAATCAAAAATAATAGCACACAAGAAGAAAATATCTCCTAGACCATGCTCATGGCCAGTGGAAAATTACCGAGCTTCAGCCCACATCAGCCAAAACTTAAAAGGAGGAGCTCCCTGGGCCCTCCCTCCATCAGTACTGAATCTCAAGGACTCCTTCTGACAGTAATGGCTTTGCCTGTTGTGGTGGTTTGAATACAATGGGCCACCATAATCTCATAAGGAGTGGCCCTTTTAGGAGGTGTGGCTTTGTTGGAGTAGGTATGGCTTTGTTGGAGGAAGTGTGTCACTGTGGAGGAGGGCTTTGAGGCTTCCTATGCTCAGGATGCCACCAAGTGTGTCAGTCAACTTCCTGTTGCCTGCAAGATGTAGGACTCTCAGCTATTCCTCTGATGCACGCCACCATGCTCTCTGCTATGATGATAATGGACCGAACCTCTGAAACTGTAAGCTAGCCCCAATTAAATGTCTTCTTTATAAGAGTTGTCGTGGTCATGGAGTCTCTCCATGGCAATAAAAACCCAAACTAAGACACCTATATCCCATAATACTTGACTGGGTCTCATGTCCATGTGGTGAGATCACCCATACAGAAAAACATGATGCAACTACCTGTCAGTATCCTGACGATTCTGTATGATTTCAACTTGCAGTGAGTTGCAAAGTCTCCAAGGAAATGAGACTCTGACTTTCTAACTACCCTCTGAGCGTCTGGACACCATCAGAACTCTCTAACTGTCCTCACTGAGATTCAGCTCATCAAAGGCAGTTGGCTTCCTGGGATCTCTCCCTTTGGTGATGACAGCTGTGCCACTGCAGCCACTGCTGCAGCCACTGCAGCCACTGCAGCCACTGCTGCAGCCACTGCTGCAGCCACTGCAGCCACTGCAGCCACTGCAGCCACTGCAGCCACTGCACAAGAAAGGCGTGTGTAGATGAGCAATCATTCTCCTCCCTGCTCCAGGTGGACTTCACTGCAACAAGGAAAGGGGGTGGGGAGGATCTGAGAGGAGTTGGGGGAGGGGAAAAATCATGATCAAAACACATCGTATGAAAATATTAATATAACTCTACTTCAATTTAAAAACCTTTTTTTAAAAACTTAAATGGAACTGGCTGTTCCAACACAAGCAGGACACTTCAAAATTAGGGCTACTTTTCCATAAATACCAAAGGTGTAGAGGCCCATAAATCACTTTATGCGCCACAATATTGGAAACCAAAAGTTCTTTCTAAAAGAAAAATGTACATGCCAAGAAATGTGTATAAATACCAATAGGTGTTCTCATTAGGCATTGATTAAGGGAACCAAATATGGTCAATCAATGATTTCAGATTTAACAACCTATAATATGCAAGTACCTTATCAGGCCTTTAAAGGAGATGTATATTCAACACTCTTGCTAGAATTAAAAAAAAAAAAGACTATGACCTACCTTGGAAGAAGGTGGTAGTCTAAACATCAACAACTTTCTTGAATTGTGAATAATTTTCCCCTGCATTGCCCATTTAAGTGGCATACCTAACTCACACTGTGTGTTGGATATGAATGGCAGTCTCAGAATATGTGAATTCTAAAACAAGACAGAGTGCATGATAATCAGTGCTTGTACTGCAGACAATACTAGATGAGGTCAAGTCGACACATACTTTCCAAAACCACAGTGTGGGTGCGGGGGGGGGAGTAGTGGGAACACAGGAAAACCCATGTAATAACTGATTACGCCAAGCAGGTACACCACACTGTGAAGCTTTATTTATACAATTAACCCAACGCCTTGCTGAGTCTTCTATGAGTGGAAGAAGTCATAATTAGAGTGATAAAGGTTATGTGAGCACACAGCATCGTCTTTCTACCAAAGATTTCATTTTATTAAATGTGAGAATGATGTGCCACTGTTTTGTAAAATTTGAGAGGAGGCTGGTACATCTCTGCTACTGTCCCCTGGAGACTGAATCTCCCCATATGCCCAGTGCTGCAAAGGACTTCAACTGTCAGCTCTTCACACAGCTTTCAGAGCTCAGGTCAAACCTTCCCTGCACCCTATACTTCACCCTTCGCACTCTAAGAATTCACAGTGCTCTGGGCTTCCCTTTCACTGTCTCTTAAACTGTAATTAAGTAATCAAAATTACAGAAATATGTAGTTAGTTGTTTGTTTCAGTCTCCTGCTATCAACCTTAATGGTTGGAGAAGAAGTCCCTTTTCTCTGTGCCTTGAATACACTTGAACACTAAAGAAGCTAATGCTGAATGAATAAATTACAGTTACTACTTCCCCCCTAATCAAGAGCTGTCACTCAGTAGTTATGGAAGATCGATTTCTTAATAAATATCTGCCATTTATTAAGTTTTCAGCTTCAATCCTATAGCTGACCCTAGCCATTCCACACTTTGTCAAGCATCTTAGAAATCAATGATAGTGGCATAGCCGTTATGGAGGTAACCAACTGCTTTCTGCTCATGGATTAAATCTAAGGTCACTCCATAGGAGGGAATGCATGCATGGTACTGTAAACCCAGTCAAAACCCCATGGCTGGAGAGTCATAGGCCTGAAGAGGGACCTTGCCACGTATGTTTGGCTAAATTCACACGGCATCAAACTGTACCCTAAATTGTTAATATAATAGACAAATGCTACTGTAATCCTTAATCAGAGAAGCTTCTCTGTGCAGTGAAATGAGCTGAGGGAAGAGATTCATGGCTACTTACGATGCTTAGAAGGTAAAGCCTAAAGAGGATCTTTATACAATCGTCTCTAAGTCACAGAGAACATCTTCATCTTGTGGAAGAGAGATCAGAAAGGCTGTAAGAGCAGGATGATGGGGAGAAATGCTGTCTTCAGGGCATGGCACAGCCAGTGAAAACGTGATTTCACAGCAGTCACAGTTGCCTGCACTGGACCTGCAAATCATGACTGGGAGGATCTCATGGAATCTTAATCCTTTCCTACTGGTTTCCTGCTACTAGCAGGGAGTTACTGTATTCAGTTGTGTGTCAAGCAGTGAGCCCACCAGTCTCTGATGGACAGTTCTGAACCCGTGGCCACACAGACTATCTAGATTAAAAACAGCGAGCCACAAAAAACAAACAAACCAAAAAAGGCATGTCTCTGGGGAAAGGACTGCTGTGGGATGTTCTGTATGGCAAATGTGTTGCTAATAAAACACTGATTGGCCAGTGGCTAGGCAGGAAGTATAGGCGGGACTAACAGAGAGAATAAAAAGAGCAGGAAGGTGGAAGGAGACGCTGCCAGACGCTGCCAGCCACTGCCAGGACAAGTAGCATGTAAAGATGCCGGTAAGCCACGAGCCATGTGGCAAGGTATAGATTTATAGAAATGGATTAATTTAAGATATAAGGACAGTTAGCAAGAAGCCTGCCACAGCCATACAGTTTGTAAGCAATATAAGTCTCTGTGTTTACTTGGTTGGGTCAGAGCGGCTGTGGGACTGGCAGGTGAAAGAGATTTATCCTGACCGTGGGCCAGGCAGGAAAACTCTAGCTACAAAACTCTAGCTACAAAGGACCTAAAAGTGAGGAGGGGGATGACCAGAGTGAAAGACTGGATAAGAGGGCTGAGGGTAAGAGTAAATTGAATGCGCCATACACACATATGAAATTGTCAAAACAAAATTAATCAATTAAAAAGAAAAACCAAAGAACAGAACAAATAAAGGGGAAAAAAATCACTGATATTCTCTAACTCCCCCAAATCTTGTCTTAGTCTATAATAAAGTTAAATTCATTTTGGTATTAATTACTGCCACCTTTCACAAGGCATAGGAAAACATCCTGTGGGATGGTCTGTATGTCAAACATGTTGCTTATTGGTCAATGAATAAAACACTGATTGGCCAGTGGTCAGGCAGGAAGAAGTATAGGCGGGACAAGGAGGAGAGAATGCTGGGAAGTGGAAGGCTGAGGAGACACTGCCAGCCGCCACCATGACAAACAGCATATGAAGATGCCGGTAAGCCACAAGCCACGTGGCAAGGTATAGATTTATAGAAATGGATTAATTTAAGATATAAGGACAGTTAGCAAGAAGCCCGCCACGGCCATACAGTTTGTAAGCAATATGTCTCTGTGTTTACTTGGTTGGGTCTGAGCGGCTGTGGGACTGGCAGGTGAGAGAGATTTGTCCTGACTGTGGGCAAGGCAGAAAAACTCTAGCTACAACTAAAGTGATTTTTCAACTTGGTATGGTGGCAAGCACCTATAATCTCCCACACTTGGAAAATGGAGACAGGAAGACTGTGAATCTGGGGAATGTATTGAAGCTCATATACATTCTAAACTACAGAGTGAGTTCCAGGCCAATCTGAGCTGTATCGTGAGACTTTGGTTCAAACAAACACAAAGAAAAATAAGTTGATTTTCAGTAGACCATTGAAAATATAACACAAACTAAAGTTGAGATACGATAAAATTTAAAGATAAAAAAGTTGAAAGAGAATAAAATTGAACATCAACCCATGTGACATTCAACTGGTGATAATAATGTCCCATTTGCTACTTAGTGTTTCATTTTGGAGGACACCAAGTGTATCTCACCATCATTTAGCGTGTGTTGGCCTGTCACCCATTTGCTGGATATGAGCCTTTAGTCTGTGACAAAGGACCTACGTAAAGGCTTTCATTAACACCTGTGATAAGGTAGAGAGGTACACCTGGAACTCATCCCAAAGAATAAAAAGCTTATGTGCACCACAGAAAGAAACACAGGATTTGCCTCAAACAGACATATAGGGAGAAAATGGGCTAACTTCTTGTGGATCAAATGGAGCCTGGGCAAAGCCTCAGTAGCAGAAATCAGTTCTCCTAAACAGTGGCTACCATGAACAAGAATCCATTCTGCCCGTCACTCTACAGCTCCCGCCACCACCTCTTTAATTCTTGCCCTGTCTGTTCCGTGTATCTTTCCTCTCTTCATGGTTTTCCTCATCCATACTTTCCACTTATTCACAGATATGCTTTCTCCTGACTTCTATATCTAACAGTTTTCAATAATATAACCAGTGAACCACCTTCTCTGTCTATCAGAGTTTAAAATCGGACATATTTGGAATATCTAAACAGATTGCCACTCTTATCCCTGATGGGTGGACAAAGGTTCTTGGGCAGCCCTCCAGGGTCACCTTGATCTAATCAGCTGTGGACAGAGACCTGAGTTCACGTTGGGCAGAATGTGGTAACCCACATAGAATGAGCACCAATCTGGAATATGTCTTTGTTTAGCAACCACCCTGGAAAAAGGTGAAAAGTGTGACTACCAAGTGTCAGAAACCACTCCACTGAGAGAGCATTCTCAGAACTGATGGAAGAATGCAGAGGCATCCTCCCTTTCCAAAGTGAAGTAACAGATGTTCAGATTTCACTCATTACTCTATTTTAGTCTACTAAAAGGCTGCAAAGATCAAAACGCCATGATATAAATCTGAATCAGCAACTGGGCCCTTTGTTCTATTATTGACTTTGAGTCTTTGAGTCCATTCTCTCACTGTCCCCTTTCCATCAGACTTCTACTGCTCACAAATAAAAATACAATAGACAAAGGCCAAAGAATTTTGCTTAGAACTACAGAAAAGAAAGTTGAAGCTCACCCTTGGACTTGATCCAGTTTTCTGCCATCACAAAACTCTTTGTGTATAGCAGAAGCAGATTACAAAATGAAAAGAATGCAATTTTCCTTCATCTATTTTCTAGTATATTATATCTGAATATTTTTATAGAAATTTGTTTTGGTAAGCATGCAGTGCTCAGCCACATCTCAATTCTTAAATTAATTTCAATTAACTTCACAAGTTTTAAAATTAGAATAATAAACTTATAAGCGTAAGACATTTGAAACCTAAATTATTCTAGGACAGTTATTCATTTCCTCTGTGGCCCAGATTTCAAAGAGTACAATTATAATCATGAAATAAAAAAGTCTTGGAGGAAGGAAGGGACAGTAAATTCTTCAAGTAAACAGATACTTATTTATTTTATAATGTCAAATATCATGAGTATGTTTGATTCATAATACTCCATATATTCAATTCATACTTATAGAATATAAAAAACAGAACATTCAAAGATTTGGTAGAGGTGTTTACTCAATGAGCAATGCCATTTGCAAAGCTTCTTGATTGACCTGTTTTAAATTTGTCAGTCTACAAAGTTTGTCAGTTTACAGTTTGGAAGAATTATGCTAGAGACTTTTACAAAATGAAACAATAAAGCCAAGATCCAATTTATTGAAATGTAGATGAGGGTAAAAATAGGAGCTAGCTTGCTTTTCAATTATGATAAAGGAAGCAATTATGATCTATGATAAAGGGTTATTCTTAGATGGAAAATCAGAGTATCATTTGTGCTCTTTCCCTCCTCCAAGTTGTTTCCTTCATCTTACAAGTAAACTAACACTGGACTAGTGATGATTTTAGTTTTGAAAAAAGTTAAGTACCAGGATGCACCACAGCAATACTTTGGTATAAAATCAGAAAGACTGGGGGTTTAAAAAGCATATTATTATTACTTAAAACTGTGTTAGTTTGAGGAAGGAAGACACACTCTGCACAGCTTTTTAAAATGAATGTACTATGCCTTCACACATCTTTAATGTGACTGGATGCGAGTCATCATAAGGAACTCACAATGCACTGCCTGCACCCCATGTCCTGTGCTCCGAGAAACCACGGTGACAGCCAAGAAGTAGAACAATTTTGTTACATCCTGTATTTATTTAAGCAAACCAAATGTGTTGATAGGAAATTAATGAATCATAAATGCTTTACAAATACACATAGAGGACACAGAATACCAAGACCCCAAAGAGAGAATATGTGAGAACATAGTTCTATGAAAGTCACAGCCAATATGCCTGTCTGTCATCTTCCTCCCGGTATCATTCAAGTAGTTTCAATAGATACCAACTGGATTCCCACAAATGCTAATGGTTTTGGTGGCCTTGAAGGGACTGTGAGTGACTACAGTGTAGTGCATGGGAGGCCGGGCTTCCTGTGCTATTCCAATACTGCTGCATGTTATGCAGAGAAATAATTTCTTAGCACATGTTTGCTGTGACATCAATAAGATGTGAACTCATTTGCATAGGTTAGTCCTTTGGACATCACAATGTGTCTCTGGTCCACCAAGGCTTCAAGATTCACAGTGTAGAGGAAAAAAACATGAATTAAAGCATTTCTACTAAAATATATTTTAATAGCTGGTGTTAACAATTTGCATAACAAAAGCCAAATTATACTAATAACCTTAAATCATTCTGTGATTCCCCTCCCATTGAAAAAAACATTTACTGGTTCTTTCACAATCATTATGTTCTCAAAGTTAATACAGCTTTACAAATCAATCACCAACCACAATTGTGCATATTTCAAAGCAAACAGAAACCAAGCTACATCATTCAAATTTCTGTTTTTATCACAGGTCAAAAGCCAACAGTTCCACAAATATCATGCCTGTTACACACTTGTTGCTACTTCCAAAATGCTTAGCAATTCATTGTATGGACATGAAGGAAGGAGGTTGCAATGCAGTTTTTCTCTCTTTCCTTTAAAGGAAACCATCCTTAACAACAGTTGACAACAGCGGCATGTGTGCTATGCAAACAGGATACCACACATCAGACGCAGTAAGCATATGGAGTCCTGTGGATAGACTGAAGTCACAGACAATTGGGAAGGACATCTGCCCAGGGAGCCTTCTAGGCCAGAGGATTCTAGTAGTCTTATGCATCCTGGAATGATGACCACAGAAGTTTCCCACAATGTCTTAACTTTTTTTGATCATTAGTTATTGACAGCTACTTGCCTGGAAAAGGGCCCTACAGGGCACAGAATACTTCAGAGAGCCTTTCATTTTAGCATCTTAAATTAGTTTACATAGCTTCCTACCTAACTGAAGCTTTATCACCACGTTGTATTATCCCATACAAGTGCAAATGTAGACACATTCAGATTATCAAAGGCAAACAGTTAAAACATAAACATAATCAGGCCATAAAGTTCATCTTACTCAGTGAATTCAGCCTCATAATATAACTAATCTATCTCACCATAAGTATTTTAAACCCCAAACAAACTTAATGCTTATATATCTCAACTACATATAAATCCACAAGAAAAAAATCCCAACTTTTCAGAAAATGGAAGAAGTCAATATTGTCTAAAGTTCTAAACCTTTAGGAGGAATATACAACCAGCTGTGACATCTTTCAGGTAGGGGCATCTCACTTCTCACCACAAAAATATCAATCATGTATCATAAAATATTGTAATAGAATATGCAGAAGCTTGCTTGCTTGCTTTCCTTTCCAAGACCATAATGATAAACAAGTATAATCAAAAGGCACCTATTTGTATATATCTATATTATAACATTAGTATAAACTATATCCACTGCATATAGGGCTGTGTTATTAAAGATCATACTTATTTTCTTTATCATTTTACTGAAAGTATCCCACTAGAGGTGGAGGAACCTGAAAACTGGGTGTGTCCCTTGCTTTCATTTGTGGAAAAGATTTCCTCAGCATTCCTGGAGTGTTATGAACCCCAGCACAGAGAGGATCTGGAATGAAATATTACAGCAAAACTGGCCAAATGGCATCTTTATCATCTTCAAATAAAGGGCCTTGACACCCATCCCCACACAAGGTGCTTGTGGAAATTGTGCTTAGACATTCCTGGGTGCTCTGTGGAGGCTGAGAGACATGGGAAGATGCAGGGACTCCATGGAGAATGACAACCAGATCAAAATTTCAAACTGGGTGTGCTGCAGATGTGCAAACACAATGAAGACATGAAGTATTCATTTTGTCACAGGTTAGAAATAGAAAGTTCTCTAGAGAACAAGAAATATATTTTTTAATCTATTACAAAAGCTTACAACGAAGGCATTATATTCTGTTGCTAAACTTTTCTCAAGAGGAACATGAACCAAATGCATTTGTCTTCAGAGACTTGGAGAAGTGTATCAGGCAGCTTCTTGTGCTTCCGTCAGGCTTGAGAAACCATCACATTTAGGTGCATGATCTCTATGTCTGGCGTTTAGGTTCCTTTAACCTGATTTCTAATGGACTTGTTTTTAAATTCATCTATAGCTGTCAGTGTTACATGTGAGATACTGGCTGCCAAACCGGAAGGGAATGTGGAAAGTGTGTTAAGAATATAGCATTTTTTTTTAAATGATGCTCCAAAAGATGGCACCTGGGTATGACACATCTATGCTCAGATTTTCTGATGAGATGGGTAACAGCCTTACAAGTGCTAGTAACAGTGTCAAGACTATCAATGCATGACCTCAAGAGCATGCAATGTCTTGTTCTGCCTCAGTCGGTGCTGGAAAAAAAAAACTGCCCTTTATTGAATCCAGATCAGATCTTAATTCTGAAGGACTTAAAACAGAAAAATCTTGCTATGCAAACATTGTGTAAGGCTCAACATTTAGGACACGGATTTCCCAAATATGTACTGACTTTCACATTCAAGTCTGACTTTGAAATGAATAAGTGGCAAAAACATGGACCATTGAGCTGCTACTTTGTGAGGACTAGCTGATGTTAAGCATCATTTCAAAGTCGACTTCTGTTGAGCTTCCTGCACACACACTATTATCAAAAATCATACCTGCCCTGCATTTAGCCTTAAGTTTTAATCAACAACTACTCTTTTGTTTGAATAATCACAAACACACACATACATAGTCTGCCTGGGAAATCATAAAGACACATAACATAAATGAGCCAGCTTATCACCCTTGTTATTAGTGTAAAGAGTTTTGCAAAATTATTGCAAGTGCAGTTTGTCTTTGTAGGTGTGTGTTCAAGACATAAAAACAGGAAGGTTAATCATGACTGTCTATTTAAATGACAGGAAATTAGGTAAGCTATTTGTTTACAAGTCTATAAAACCCTTTCCAGGAAAATCTCTAGTTATTTTTCTTTTCAGTTTTCTATCAGTGTCACAGAAACACAGCTCAGTGTAATAAAACTTTTCTTTAAGGCAAATCTAACGAAACTACTAATTTTCCAGAGTACGGGCTCACTTTTCAAAGGTTTAAATGAACCAACTTGGAGCTTTGACCTCACAAACATTTCATTCAAATGTTTTTCACTGGTGGGTGCTTTGTTAATTTCCTTGAACGTATGTGTAGATAGTCCCACAATCCTGGTGTCTTCTTACAGTTTTGTGACTCTGCTTTCTTCAGTTTCAGATCTCACACAAATGCCACCCTGCTTCAAGTCACAGTAAGAGGCACCATGAGAAAATCAGAGTTGCGATCAACATCAACATCCACTAACTTCGACTGCAGACTCCAGAGCAAACTGAAGACACAATAGTAATGGTTCTACTTGGGGCTGTGACACTATGAAAACCCTAAACACTCACTCAACACAAGACACCTATTTCCTTCTTAGTAAATCATCTGCTGATCTGATCACAGCTGATTTTCTTACCTAATCCCAGAGGTGATTTAGAAAACAAAAAGTAGGGTGGGAAAAGGAATCCTTTTTATGAACATACTTAGTGGCTATATTTCCATCCCAGAGTCTGAAGACCAATTGCCAAAATATAAGACCAAGTCATCTAACTGTGGAGCAAACTTCTGCTTACTCTTTTTGTGTTTTGGTTTTCTCCCAGTATACTGTATAGTCCATTCCCCCTTACATGGGATGCTGTTGAATTCACTTCACTTTCAAATCAATGGTGGTATTAAGTGAGTGAAAGCTATCCAGTAAATACATAAATTTCCTATTTACTAGAGTATATGTGTATTTCCTAAGGCATGAGTCTTCAAAACTAGAGTTTAATACAGCAAGAAAGTCTCAAGCAACTTTTCAAAATGTTTTCTGGTGAGCTGACAGCTAGAAGGAAGGGCAGGGAGAGATCAGCCACACTGCTGACTTTTATAACAAGAATGGGCAAGCAGCTGCCATGTTACAGAAGCTTAAGCCCACGAGACATGCAACAGGATAGAGGCTACTAGGGAAATAATACAGATGACATTGACTTTGCCCTTTGCAGAGTAGCTGTGAAGTTACCTGGTCCTGATATTCTGAGGACCTGAGCACATGCTCTGCTCCACAGAACGTAAATGGAGATAGGCTATACCATGAAACACATGAGAAATAACTAGATCCTGGTGAGCCTAGGAAAAGGGCAAGTTTCCTGCCTGCTCCCTAAGGCTACAGTCAATATGATTTTAATCAGACTCATTCCGCCACTGTTTCCATTTATTATACTAGGCAATTCTCATCTGAATTGAAAATTACCCAATGATTCAAAAGCTGAACAGTTTTTAGATTATTGGCTGTGTTGCTGGACTATGAGAATTGGCTTCAGATGATTCCAAGTGACAGCTAAGAAGTTTCATACACTTGTTACATTTAAGGGACAATCAACATCTCTATTAAAGTCTACAAAAATACATGTCCCAGGAGGGTTGAATAGCCAATTAAATGAAACCACAAACACAATTAGCAGCACCAGGTCTCCAGACCTAATGGTTTTGTTTACAGGAATTACTATGGATGCTGCTGTTTCCAGCCCAAAAGTCATTCCCTTTTCCTGGTACCTGTGTGTCTAATTGTCAAAGAAAGGATACATTATTGTAAAATAATTGCCAAGTTATCTGAAAAGTATCTTCTATCTTTTAAAAAGATTGGGTGTAGAATACATCAGAATAAAGCTCAAAGGGCAAGGAGAAAGAATTAATTCACAAACTCAATATAATTTGCCGGGAGCATGCCCGTTCTCCCGGTTCTCTGCACGGTGCCATACATCCAGCCGTCATCAATGGGCTGCACATTGACAATGTAGTCACCATCTCGGAAGGAGACCTCATCTTCATCCTGGGCACTGTAGTCGTACATGGCTCGGTAGGTCCTCTGAGAAAGGAAGAAGTGATTGGGTATTGTATTCCACGTAGTCACAGTTACAAGTCTGGGTCCCAATAAACCACCACACACACACGATAAGTATGAAGGCTTGACGGCATGGCTATCTCTGGGTAGCTGTAAACCAGGTGTCCTACCTAATTCTAGAAATCTCAACTTTGTTCATCTCAAGGAAACATATTTAAGATCAAAGCAAAGATCCCAAAAGATGGCACAATAGCTTAACTTAAAAAGACAACAGTGAGACAACAATAAATAAAAGTGTGCTTGTCTAAAAGTAGCCTTTGAAAGAGTAACACCAAGTCCCACATGCAGATAATCCCAGAAGCCTTAGAGAATGCAGATTTCCTCCTGTTCCCTCATTCTTCAGGAGATTAACCCCATTAACAGCAGGCCCTTAGTCCACTGGTTCTCTGCCAATGGCTCCTCCCCCTTGCACAGAAAATGAACCTTTTCTAAATAAGTACAAAGAATTTTTTCCCTCTTAAAAATATATAAAAGAAATAATTTCCTTACTTAAATTTTACATATTTCAGATCACAGTGTCATAAATTTCCTACAGAAATGTTCTGATTTTTGATGTACATATAAAGAAAATTTCGTTATAGTGAAAAAATTGTGTTTTTATATTTGTTTTAGTTCAAGGCTGAAAGTTCATCTAATATTAATAATCAGTAAATCTCAAAGCCAAAAATATTCATAGATTAAGAAGACTGAGGAAACTGACTGACACACAATGGACCTAAAAGCACTTGGCTGTCTTACAGAACATTACCTACTTCTAAGTATTGTGAGAAACAATTTCAAAACACCGAGTATGACCACAAAGCAAGCATGATTCTGAACTTCAAACTGAATAATGAGTACTCCAAGACTTCTAACAGGGATGTTTGACAGATACTGTTATTCATTGACTTTTAATTGACATGCAGTGATTGCATGCAGTAATTGTACAGATTTGGGGGTATAGCATCATATTTCAATACCTGGCTACAATGTCTGTCAGATCAGAGTAACCAGAATATCTATTTACTATTTCTTTGTGTTCAGAACATTTAAGCTTCCATCATGTCCATTAGACTTCTGAGGCCATTATGATGAACATGAAGATTAGGTCTTTGACATAATTATCACATACCTGCAACTTCTTAGTCCTGGATGAAGAGCCTAGCTAGATCTTTCCAATCATGGTTGGAATGAGAAATGTTCTCCATAGGCTAAGGTATTTGAATATTTGATCTCCAACTGTGGCAAAGTTTAAGAGGTATGTCCTTGCTAGCGAAAATATGTCACTGACAGTTGACTTTGAGAGAATATAGACTTTCCGTAGTTCCAGATTAGTTTTTTTGCTTTGTTCTTACAGTTGAGATGTGACCTCTTAGCTCCCTGCTCTTGCCACCATGCCTCCTTGCCCTGGGCATGGGCTCTTATACCTCTGGAAAACAAGCTCAAATACTCTCTTCCTTCTGTAAGTTGTTTTTGGACATGGTGATTTATCACAGTAACATAAAAGTAACATAAAAAGGATCTCCTACTGGTAGATGTCTTGTTGGTTTTATTGTTTGAAGATGTTTATTAATGTCATTGTTTCTCATCACTTTTCCTCTGTAATGTTTTTTTTTTCCACTGAAAGAACTACACAGATAATAATGTGTTGAGTTCTTTTTTTGTTTTTCCAGTGCTAGGGGTTGAGCTCTGAACCTTATATTCTAGGCAAACCCTCTACCACCAAGTTTTACTCCCAGATTGCAAGAAGGTTTGAAATCAGCACTTACTAGATTTGGTGAATGCTGCATTGACCTCATGGATGACACGCTGGTCTGGTGCATGTACCCATAGCCTTGGGAATGACTCTGCTGGTAAGCTCCAGGAAGAACGGGTGCTGCACAGGGACACACACAGATTCCTCAGGTTAACCTCCAAATACTCTGCCCAAACCCAAGTGACTTCAAGCACTGCCAGTAAAACAAAATGTCTTCAGTGCTCTGTGAAACTTGAGTGGCGACAGTACACACAATCTCTAGATTAGTCCAAATCTTAGGTATTAAGGATATTAATTTAAAAATCAGTTTATCGTGCAGTTAACTATGTTTCTTTAAATAACGTTTTTATTAATTCTATAAAAATTCCATGCAATTGTTTTGATCATAATCACACATACCCTTCCCCAACTCCTTCCTCCAACCCAACTTTGAGTTTTCTTCTGTTTTTGTTGTTTGTTTGTTTGTTTGTTTGTTTTAATCCATCAAGTCCAATTTGTGCTGCCCTACTATTCTTGAGTGTGGTATACCTACCAGGAATCACACCATTAAAGGAAATTGACTCCCCCTCTCCCAGGAGCTCTCAAAATGCCAGTTAATTTTGTTTTTAATATTTCTATTACTCTATTGTAGATGCTATGTTAAAACAAAATAAATGAAATAAAAATTAATATACTCTTAACAAAAAATCATGGTTATTAAAAAAAACTGTGAGAAAATAAAAAGAATTTAATAAGTGAAGGCAGAATTATTGACTCTACTTTTATATTACCCTCTCCATCACTCAAGGGACATCATGGAAGAGGAGGCAGAAAGGATTTAAGAGCTGTATAAACACACTATGGGGTGCCTTGTCTCATCTGGTATGTCTATAACACAACCCCTACACCTAAGGCTCAGGGATCTCTAGAAGAGGGGACAGAACAATTGTAAGAGCCAGAAGACCAGGACATAACCTGCTACATAGTGTAGCATACGCAGACATATCAGAGAAGCTGGCACATAAAACAATATAGTTGTCTAAACAAGACCTGCACAAATGATAATTCCAGTCCACATGCCAATACAGATGGGGAAATTTCACAAGGTCCCACCCCTAGGTGAAGACCTATAGGCCATCAATGGCTGTCAAAAGAGGGAGATCAGTCTTCTTTAGGGACAAGCCCCTCTGATAGGTTATATAATTCTGTGGTCAACCATAAACACACGCACATATGGGCAACACTAAATGGTGTGTGTGTGTGTGTGTGTGTGTGTGTGTGTGTAAACCAATCACATTATAGAAGAATCATAAATTCGAGAGGGAGTGGGGTTGGGGGGTAGGCCAATCCAAAGCTTTCTCAGAGGCCCAGATGAAAGGACAAGAGGAACACTAGTTCTGTGTCCTTGCTCAAGAGCAGACTTGGTAAGTTGTGGTATGAGTCTGGAGCCTATAGACGAATTTCTAAGTGGTCTTATTAAATAAAAAACATGGAGCCAAATACAGGGGTGAAAGCCTTAGAGATCAGGGAAATAGGAATAGCCACCAGCTAATCTTACCTCACCACACGGCAGCTTCCAAGTGTCACGACTTCCTGTCTACCCAGGCTTTTCTTGCCTTGCTGTTCTGACCTCTCACTGGCTCTTAGCCCAGCTACCTCACTTCCTTGTCACTGCCTGTCTGTACAGACCTCCAGGTCTCTATGGTTGGTACTGGGATTAAAGGCGTGTGTCACCACGCTTGGCTCTGTTCCCTAGTGTGGCCTTGAACACAGAGAGACCCTGCCTGCCAAGTGATCGGATTAAGGGTGTGTGCTAACATTGCCTGACTTTTGTGTTTACTTAAATGGCTTGCTATTTCCTCTGATCTCCAGGCAAACTTTATTTATTAACATACAAATAAAATACCACCACATTTCAGCACAAATAAAATTTCCCCTTTTAATGTCTAATAAAAATTAAAAAAATAAAAAAGTTATAACTAATCTGGCTCCGGGTTTGTTTTTATTAATAAGACCTTTTAAGATTCATGTTACAGGAGCCAGGGCCTTGAAGGGTTAAGGTCTTTGGTACCTGGGAACCTAACTCTTTCCCCCAACTAAAAGGCTGTTGCTATCAGTCCCCAGGCTGCTGTGTGCTTGGTCAATGACACACTTGAGAAATCCTGTGATCGCGTTGTGCAATATTACTTGATTAGTTTCCTGCTGACTCCATTCCATTGTGTAACAGCTTTCTGCTGACTGCCCCAGTCCCCCCTGCAAACCGTGTATAAGTCACTGTTCTTCTTCATAAGCTTCGAGTAGGAGTCATCTGTTCATGCAGACCTCTTGATTCCAGCTTTCTGTCTTCTTTATTTTTCTCATCCCTGATCCTCCCCTTCAATACCTCACAGTTCAGGACCCTTATTCTTACATATTGGGGCCAGAGTGCAGCAGGGACACAGGAGGCATTAGAAAGGGATTAAGGGAGAGGCTGAAATGATATTTATATGACTATATATTTATATAGTCGTCACATATGTAATTCTGCAACGAATAAAAATTTAAATGATAAAAGACATGACATAGACATTGCATTCAGGGACTCACTGCAGTATGGTTACCTACATAAGACCTGAACAAGATTTAGCCGGTTAGCATTTCATCATGGATAAGAGGAGCTCATGAGGTCCCACCCCTCCGCTAGGGGTTATTAGTGGTTAATGATTGATTAGGGAACAGTATCATTTTCCCGCAATGGTATAACACTGGTAAGTTGCCCATGTATCAATAAAAAACCACAACTCATGCTCAAGCAACAACCATAATTAAACTCATTTATGCCTAGTGAGTCTCACACACACACACACACACACACACACACACACACACACACACACGTACATACATGAAAACAGGAAAGAGAATTGTTGGGAAGAAGGTTTCAGTGAGAGAGGGGAGAGGAATGAGAAAGAGTATGGAGGTTGAAAACAAATAAAATTCATTACATACACATATGAAGCTATCAAAGAATAAAACAAAAATAATGAAGAATTTCATATGTATCATTCTCCTATGTTAAAATATATCAAAATGGTATTCACTGGATTTTTACCATCTTCACCACTAATTAGGGCAATCAGAAGACATGGTTTCTGAGCCAAGCACAGTGGTTCATTATTGTGGGATATTTGTATACTGTGTGGACATGTATTTGCTGTGATTGGTGTAATAAGAAGCTGAACAACCTATAGCTGGGTAGGGGGTATAGATGGGATTTCCAGGGAAAGAAAGGAAGAGGAGGAAGAATTGAGGCATGCATGCAGGAGACATCAAGAGACATGGAGAGGAAACAGGAGGTACAAGATGGAAGAGAGGTAAAAACACAGAAGCTATTTAAAAAACAAAAAAAAAAGCCCACAAGCCCACAAATAGAAGGCATGTATATGTGTGTGACTTTCTCTATATGTCTGTATATTTAAAGTATTTGTAAGCAAATGAGCTGTGAGTGAAGGCATTTCAGCAGCATGGCCTTCATTCTGGTTTGAATAATTATATAATTTATTAGAAAAAGATGTACAATACATGTGCTATTAAACCCATAATAGTTTGCCATTTTAGTTTAATCAGGCTAAGCATATACCTGTAATAGATTTATTTATTCAGGTCAATTTTTATAATAAAAGGAACAAGCAGATATAATTCTTGGGTGTTGTGAGCTTAATATTTTATAAATGGCAAATGCATTCTAATGGTGCATGAAATCAATCTTTAAAGAAGTTTAATGATTAGCAGATTAAAACCTGTAATATGTTCTACAATGATAACGATGTTAGGTTGAATGGAGATTCTTTTTAATAGTTCTTGAGTGAATTTATATTATGATATTGTTACAAATTGTACCTAGTATCCAGATATGGCATCAAAGAGAGATTGCCAAGATATCTATTTGGATTGGAATTGCTATAAACTTACTAAACTATGATTAAATCTCAACTCCTTCCAGAAAACAGCCCTAGGTAAGATTATCAACTCAATTTTCATATTTAATGCAAAGGGTTGTTAGGAATATTATCAAAACCTACCCATGAGGAAAAAATAATGAAATCGCCATAAATATCCAGGCTCCTACTCTCGCTAAGTAAGAGACTTTCTTGTGGGGAGCAGAGAAAGCTGGAAGCAATGAATGGGCATTTCTCTCTTCAACTCTCAGCAAATATTCATCAGTAACTGGGAAGCTTACTGCTGCGCCTGCCACATAGTAAGTCTCTACAGCAATTAACAATAATTACAACTGTCTGCTAAGTTCTAGGCAGGCCAGGCATAGAGAAATGTCAAAAACAATTGCCCTCTTGAAACCATGATGGCCCTAAGCAGCCAGCCCTTCAGTCAATTAGGGAGATGGTTCTAGATATGTATGTAGGGCATGTCCAATTAAATACATAAATTAATGATGCAGACCAAAAAAAAACCCCAAAACTTGCTTTCACCATTTAGACTAGTAATTTCTTCATTAATTATTATTTAAACCTATTCATAAATTTTAAAGATTATTTAAAAAACATCTGTCTATTTACCTGGAAGAAAAACTATATTCAAATCCACTGTTACACAATTTAGTTATAAACTTAAAGTCTTTATGCAAGGAATTAAGTATAACCATGATAAAATGTTTTGGGAGAATGTTTCAGGAAAGGACATTATGGAAATGTGTGCTATCTCTGAGTCCACAGTGCATAGTCTACACACCACAGTTCCAGTTTTGTGCCCACGCCCATGGGTACTGGCGACACTGCTTCACAGCTCTCTCTACCTTTTGGAAAAACAAAAACTATGTATCCTCATGTATGCAGTTGTTCAGAGCTGCCCTTCAAGGGGAACTGGCAGCTACTAGGAACACAGTAAGGAAGCAGGCATCCAGTTTAGCCCTGAGCATGTGTGGGCTGGCAAGCAGGGGCAAGAGCTCAGGAAGACCAATGCAGGCTAAGTGTGTTCCGGGCCCTGTGGTTTCTCGTCATGCCTTCATGATTCTTCTCACCTCTCTGAATTACTTAGTAGAAAGTTTCCGTGGAGTTGTAAAGCTTTGTTATCTGCCTTCTAACTAGTGCACTAAAAGAGCTTAGGAATCCTACTAGGGCTCTGAGAAAGACCACTGAAAGGCCAAGGCAACCAACTAAGTAAAAACAAATGACAATTTTTACAAAGTACTCATTCTGTATTGCTCCTACACTACATGAATGCTTTTCTTAAAACTTAGGAAAACAAACAAAAAAATTAAAGGAGTGGCTTTAAATATTCAAGTTAATAACTCAATACATGACCTACGTAATAACAACATGGGCTAACATCCCAATGTGGATGGGGGGAATCTCACGAGGCCCCACCCCTAGATGAAGAGTTAATGCTATTAATGACTGCTAAGAGAGAGAGAGAATCAGTCTTCTCCAGGGATGAGTCCCCTGCTGGGTTATCCAAACCCAAGTGGTCACCTCTAAACACATACATATAAAAAACACTAAACAGACTCAGAAGGGTGTGTGTGTGTGTGTGTGTGTGTGTGTGTGTGTACGTGTATACATGTGTGTATGCTTGTGTATATATAAATATATATGTATCTAAATGGACTCAGAAGGGTGTGAGAGTGTGAGTGTATGTGTGTGTACATATATATGTAACAATGATAATTAAGAAGAGATCATGAAGTTGAGAGGGAGTGGGGAATCTATGGGAAGAACTGGGGAGAAGAAAGTGTGGGATAGAAACAATGTAAACATAATACTCATGCACAGCACTTTCAAATTAAATAAAAGTTAAAAAGAAAAGAACTCAGTGAAAGATCGCTATTCTTTGTGTGAGTTTCCTTGCATAGATTTGCTATTCCAGAAGCAAGATGCCAAGTTAACTGCAACAAGCAAGGGCAACTTATAAAAACAGAAGACAACATGGTGGCCTTCCATTAAGCTAGGTGTTAGAGTTCATCGGCATGAGTACAGATGAATGGTCATATGGTGCAGTACTTTTTGAACTCAAGAAGACTTAGTTTCAGAGATGTTCATTTTTATAACATTAATGCCACTAAAGTTTTCACTTTCCCAAGACAACAACAAAACACAGGAGAGTGAATCAACTTTATTTTACATTGGTAAGATTTACTGACCAGAGATCTGGAAGATGACCAAAGGACCAGTTCATGCTCAATTTGGAACATAATTCAATATTTATAAAATCATAATGTTTCTTCCTCTGTACCATGAAGTTCTTCCACATACCACTAATCTCAATAATTTCTAACTAAATGTTATTTTTTTAATTTTTAGTTTTATTTATGTATATGAATACTTTGCCTAAACATATATATGTGTACCATTTGTGTGTCTGGTGCCCAGGGAGATCAGAAAAGGGTGCTGGATTCCCCAGGAACTAGTGACAGATGGTTGTGAGCCACAATGTTGGTGCTGGGAATCCAACCTGCATCTTCTTCAAGAGCAATAAATGCTCTTGGCCACTGAGAAATCTCTCCAGCACCTAAATATTAATTATTAAAACTAAAGAATATAAGAATGAAATAAAAACATGCGTAGATAGGAAGATCTTAAAACCAAAAGTGAAAAGGCAGAAAAAGAACTGGAAAAAAGAGGGAAATTGATGAAAGTGTACAAAGATCAAAGCAAAGAAATGCATTCATAATAAAGGGGGAAATTAACCCTAAATAAGTGCCATTTAGGGGACACACCCACAGTGGGTAGAGGAAGAGGATGAGCACTGTTAAATGACCTTGGCATGCATGTGGCTTTGTAGGTTGTTATTAATTATCAGAAAAATCTAAAACAAGTGCCATTCCCATGAAAATAATAGAACTGAAGGCTTGGAGGTTAAACAGGTAGGCTGGAGGAGAATCGCCTTCTCTTGAGGAGAACACAGGACAGGGCTCAAGACACCAAAGACAATGTGGAGGTTTTGAAGACCTCCCCTGAGCAAAGGTGAGTGAATGGCCAAAGTCCAACGCTAAAGATGAAAAAGGCTTTATTGGCCGTAGACATGATGTGAATTGAGAACATAATTTGGGTTTTGTTTTCCCTCAGAGGTTCACTATTTTGTAAATCCAGAGCAAACAGGAAACTGTCCCTCAGAAATTTTCCAATAATGAGTTCAGGACACAACAGAATGAAATTATTGTCATTATTTCTTTCCCCAACACTTCAGATTTATCAACTAATGCATGTTGAAGAACTTAATGAGATTGTGTTTTGGTTTGGTTTTAGAACAATGAATCTCTATTTTGACAACCAGAAAGCATTTCTAAGAAGAAAAAAGAATAAAGATGCTGCTTATTTGAATGGATATTAATGAGTTAAGTCCTGTGTAGATCCCTTTTGTTCAGGAGCAAGGTAGCTGAAACATTGGGACAAATCCTTAAAAAATAAATAAATAAAAGTCTCCCCTTCCAAAGTAAAAGTAGTCCCATGATGTGATAGTTTTGCTTAAATAACTTTTAATTTATTATATTTATTTATTATTTATTTAGGAGGCACATGCCATGGCATGTTTAGAAGTCAGAGGACAACTTGTGGGAATCAGTTTTCTCTTTCCACTGTGTGAGACCCAGGTATTAAATTCAGGTCATTAGGCTTGGTGGCAAGCACCTTCACCTACAGATTCACCTGAGAAGCTCTCAAATAGCTTTGAAAGATATATTTTATCTTTGAGTTTCATTTTAGAAACGCAAGACCTCATGGTACCTGTGTCCCCATAAACCACAAATGGAACCTCAATCCAACAACAATATGGTATTTTGTAATCTGAGGGAGCCCTTTGCACTCTGGGAAATTCTTTACTTCTGAAGAAGGCAGAAACAAGGCAGATGACATCTAGGTTTTAGTGTGCTTGTTTTTGATGATGAGCTCTGGAGACAACTACTTAAGAAACAGATTTTTCACCTAGTAAACCACAAATTATTAGAGTCTAATACAAAAAGACATAATCTAGAATTTAGTTAAAACAGTCAAATTTTGAAGGCATATCCAACCATCACTGTGGTAGAAAATAATTGCTCAAACTTGGAAATTATGTGCAAACATGCAGCCTGGGATGAAGCCACAGTAGATATCTGACCTTCATCTGCTCCACCTTCCTTGTCCCCCATACTGCTGGGACAAAAATCCTGCACACAAAATAACAATGACCACAAGCAGCCTGTCATTTAAGTCCAGACCCAAATCTAACTATCATAAAACAAAAATAATCACGGAAGATATGATAAGACTGTATGGTCGATTTCTGAATAATCACCGAGAGTTCAGGAAGTTCAAGGGCACCAAGGTCTGAAGAGCAGAGAAGCTTCCAGAAGTGATAAACTCAAGTTTGAAGAAGAGCAGTCTGTGATTACAGCTGGGGGAAGACAGGAATGAAAGAAAGGAAAAGGAAGGAGGGTGCATCTAAGTGCTTATGATGATGAGGGAGGCAGGCTAATCATGCACCAAGGCCTGACCTGTCTATACTCGATCTATGTTGGAGTAAACGTTGGGCAATGGCCCCATAAGCAATTTATATGCATGTTGTTAGTGAGATGTTCCCAAACATGTCTGGAAGAAATTGTGGTATCAGTAATCCATTCACTTTGGGGAAAGCAAAGTCAGATCTCAGAAAGCGATATCCCTTCTGAAGCAATGGCTTTTTAAAATTTCTTCTGAGCCATTTTGGACGCTGACAAGAAGAGATGAAGAATGGAGAAGAAGATGGAGGGAGAGGGAGAGGGAAAGGGAGATAAAGATGGAGGAAGGGGGAGCAAAGGAGGGAAGAAGGGGGGTCAGGAGAAAGCATGCTTTGTTTCTCATTCAGATTGCGATATCATCCTACTTTATCCAGAGAAATTATTAGTCTAATGTGTATTTGTATATTTGATAAGTTATACATACTGATTATGTAATGATGTGTTAATCTACTGACTGGGTTTTATATTATAAAGAAACAAAAATTCATTTTCCTATCAATTAATTTCACAACAGAAGTTTTGTCTATCAGTCATCAACTCTTCAAAGATTTCTAGCCATAAATGAAAATAGTAAAGCGTCACTTCACCAGGTGTGACAATACACACCTGGATGCCAGCACTTAGGGGGGTGAAGAAGGAAGATCCTGAGTGGTGGTCAGCTGGAGCTACATAGTCAGACACGGTCTCAAAATTCAAAAGACATAAAACATCATGACAGATTCAAAAAAATTTTTCAAAAATAAGTTTAGAAATAACACCCAAATTCAGTTGGGAAATAACCATTGAGAGTCTCTAGTTGAAATGATTTTCTTTATAAAATTCCAGTCAGAAAGAAATTAGATTGAAGAGGATGAGACTAGGGTCATAAAATTGAAATATGGCTGAAAATAGAAATAAATTTATTTTAAAATGAAGGCGAATATTTCTAGATCAGAATTTTTCTTTAGGAACTAAATATTTTTATACCTGAAGTCTACCAACATAGAAGTAAAATGATTATCATAAAGAAGGAGACTAACACCCCTTTCATCTCACATACTTTGTGTGTCAGAAACTGCTAAAGTCCACTCTGTGACAGAATCCCAAGGTTTAGCTCATGGTATACATTAGGTCTCTAGCTGTACTGGTCTTACATATCTGCTACTTTGCACCCTCTAGCCACTGCCATTTTTCTTTCCTTCTTCCTTCCCAGATTACCATAGTGACCACAGCCTTCATCCCTATCTATACATACTGATCTCTTGTTAACTTACAATTCAAAGACAAATGAGATCATGTGGTATTTGTTCACAGTGTCCTGGCCTATTTTACTTAATGCAGTGTCCTCTGGCTCCACCCATAGTCTATCAAATGGCAACATCCCCTATTAAAGGCTGAATAATATTTCTTTTGTACTTTATTCTGCATTTTCTTTATGCATCCCTCAATGGACATCAAGGTTGTTAGCTGAGCTGGAAAAAAATATTGCATTGAACATGGGAATGCTTTATAGGGATGTGATGTCATCTCTTTGTGGGTATACACCTTAAAAAGAGATTACTGGATTATACAGTAATTATTTCTACTCTCTTGAGAATCTTCATATTATTTTCTGTAATAGTTTCTTTCCCTCCCCCAGAGTACATCATTGTTTCCTCTTCCAGAGAATTATTTTCTAATATAGTAGATTGTCTAATTTTAAAACTATGCTCATGATTAGAAGATAATAACCTTGAACTAGGGGCAAAATGTCATCTATATATCAAAACTCCTCAACAGATATCATGCAAAGGCTTGGGATCCTCTGGGTAGCATTCACATTAAAAAGACACCCTCTCCACTATTGCTAGTAGTCTAATCTGGGGTCATCTTTGTGGATTCCTGTGAATTTCCCTAGCACCAGGTTTATCCCTAACTCCATAATGTCTCCCTCTATCAAGATATCACTTCCATTGCTCTCCCACTCCATCCCTCCCTCAGTTTGACCATCCCATTCCCTCATGTTCTCATCGCCCATCCCCTCCATTCTATTGTCCACCTCGTCCCCAGTTTACTCATGGAGGCCTCATCTGTTTCCTCGTCCCAAGGAGATCCATGTGTCCCTCTTAACTGGCCGACCCGGGTAATCAGACGGGTGACTACCCTAACTGTCATCATAGAGCCTTCATCCAGTAACTGATGGAAGCAAATGCAGAGATCCACAGTCAACCACCAGGGGAGCTCCAGGAGTCCAACTGAAGAGGGATTATATGAGCAAAGGGCAGGGCAGGGGAGGGGGTCAAGATCATGATTGGGAAATCTACAGAGACAACTGTAGACCAACAGCTGTGGAACCTGCATGGGACCAGACTAGGCCCTCTGCATACCTGCATACAGGAGACAGTTGTATAGCTTGGGCTGTTTGAGGGGCCCCTGGCAGTGAGATCGGGATCTATCCCTGGTGAATGAGCTGGCTTTCCCATTATCTATGGTGGGACACCTTGCTCAGCCTTGATGCAGAGGGGAGGGGCTTAGTACTGCCTCAACTGAATGTATTAGGCTTTGCTGACTCCCCATGGGAGGCCTTATCTTTTTGAAGGAGGGGATGGGAAATGAGCCAGGGGGTGGGGGAAGGCTGGAGGGGAGCAGGAGGAGGGATGAGAGGGGGATCTGTGGTTGGTATGTAAAATTAATAAAAAAAATCCTTAAATAAATAAAAAAGACATTTGGAAATACAGCTAAGTGGACACATGTCCACTACTTGCATATATTAGTAGATTATTATTATTATTATTATTATTATTATTATTATTATTATTATTATGTACTTGTATTTGATACTTCTGCTCCAAGTTTAATGGGAAGTGGATTAATGACACCATCCTGGATAACTTGTGTCCCATCTGAAGGATCTTGCTGTTCTTGCGTTCAGCTTCCTGTCTGTCATCCCTTCTCTCCATACTCCTCTTTTTTTTAACATAGCTAAGTGACATTCCCATACCTCCACTGTCCCCACAGAGTTCATGACCTCACAATAAACCAGAGTATAATGAGGGAATTCTGATAGGCACTTCTACTTTTTTGGCATGGCAGATGCCATGAGCAAAATAAAGCAATGAGTTCAGAAGTAGTGACATGAAAGCAGAGTATTAATGCAGGAATTGTTTGCTGATTTCTTGGTTATGGAAGGTCATCAGCTGACTCAAGATTTGTAATAAACATAATCGCCAATGTTATGTCCCAGTAATCTATCTTAATATTTTTTAAGATTACAAATAGTAGCATTGTCTTCAAATTCAAATAAACTTTAATTAGAGAATAATAATAATGTCAAGAGTTATTGATTTAACACATGCAGCAAAGCTGCTTCTTCATATTCCAGGTTAAACTCTAATTTGAACATATTTATATACCCAGTGATATTTATTGGTTATAAATATACCAGGTGACAGTTCTAGGATAGAGATCAAATAAATAGTAAGCAGACAAAAATATTATGTCCTCAATGAGTTTGGATTCTGGGAGAGACAGTATGCAAATTTGCTAATTAAATGTCAAGAAGTAGGGCTGGGAAGATGACTTAGTGGTTGAGAGCCCTGGTTGTTCTTTCAGAGGACCCAGAATTGATTACCAGAACCCACGTGGCAGTTCACAACTATTTCTAATTCCAGTCAAAGGGTATTATATACCCTCTTCTCACCTCCTTTTCCAGCCTTCATGGGCACCAGGCATGCAAGTGGTACATAGACATACATACAGATAAAAACATCCATATACATATGGAGTGTATGTGGGATGTATGGCCAAAGAAAGTCTTTCTGATTAGTTGACATTTAATCAGATGACTGAAGAAGTAAACAAGCCACAAAGTCACTGGAGGAAAGTGTTCTAGGCAAGGAGGCCAGTGACTGGAAAGGCCAGAGGCAGGAGTATACCAGGCAGGCTGACATGGCCAGGGGAGCTGTATAATCAGAGGAAAAAGGCTAATGAAGATGAAGTCAGAGCCAAGGCCCAGATCATGCAGCGCCTTGTGGACTATTGTAGGGGCCTGCCGACAGTCATCTGGGTAGCTGGGTAGAGGTGTGCAGGTTGTAGAGACAAGGAAGAAGACAGAAAAGAGTCAAGAGAGGACTGCCAGTCAATGCCAGACAGCCCTGACTTTATTTCACAGTCAGCTTATATACAGTCTTGAAGGACACAGGTAGAACAGTGCACAGCACAGGCATTCAACTATTTATCCTGTCCTGGTGTCAAGGAGCACGCAGTTTCATTTTCTATCTCAATGTACCTCCGCTGGCATCAGCAGCCTACATCTAGCTAGACAGTATGTTCCTTTCTGTGGGCTAATCAGGATTTTCTCACAGCCCTGGAGCAAGCAAGCTTGAACTCTATTGACTCAGAATAGACTTCAGATTCAACCTGGGAAACTGAGTCAGTTGTGGCCTCCCACAGACTATGGCCTTTCAGTTTTATCAAAGTGAGGTCAGGAGCCTTTGGAGTATTAGGAGCAAGAATCTATTGAGATCAAATACAGCTTTTGAAAGGATGTCTTTGATAGTGGGGTGAGGCCAGGGCAGGGCAATATGGCTAATGATGGAACTAGAGAGAGCAGGAGCCTAGTTCTATAAGCTCAATGCATCCGTGCGGTGATTCTCGCCAAGTATAGTAGAAGTAATGAGAAGTATCTCACCGGTGTTATATAAAGATGCATACATTGTTTTGAAGACAAGGACATCATGGGAGAAAGAAAGGTGGTAACATTGTCTCCAAGGTTTTTGCTGAAGTGTTAAATAATCTCATCATAGCTGAGATGGAAAGTACATAGAGAAAACATATAGAGTGAGGAGAGAAATCAGAAATAAGATTTTGTTTTCAGATGTGAGATTCAAGATGCCTATTGAACGTCCAGTCATTGATCCCTTGTCTGGAGTCTGGAAGTTGTTCAAAAGAAAGGTGTTTGGTTTTCACCATGTCTGCTCTTTCATATAAACAACAACATAAAAACAATAATGTTTGCAACAAAAATTCCCAATGCTATTTCTATACCATTTGTCCCTTTAGCCAAGAAGCCATTGGTGGAACTTAAATGCAACAAAGGTGAACCACATCCTTAGAAAAGCACTAAGGGTACACTAAACCTCAAAGAAGAGCCCAGCAAGTCTGGGTAGCTGGTCCTCGAAATAGCTTGTCATCTACAGGATAAAGCCTGAGGACTAGGGTTACATGCTGCTAGATCCCATCTGTCAGAGGGGCTCTGTGCTGCCCATACTCTAGTTGGGCATCTCCTAGACCCACAAAGGCCCTGGGCACATGAGGTGCCAAACCAGGTCTCCAGTGTGCTTCTCTGTTATCATCCATACCAGTGTTTCTGCCTCCAAATCCCCTTACCTGTTTTTCTACTTGGTCATTTCTAATTAGAGAGGCAATGTTTGCCTTCCAGAGCCCCATAGATCTGGTTAACCATCCGGAACATGGTGAGTTCATTGAAGACAACAACCATATCTTTTATTTGTGTGTTCCAGTATCTCACTCATATGGAAGATGCTGGATAAATGGCAATAAGCAGACAGAGTTACTATACCACTAAATCTTGAGGGCAACTCTCTTCTTAATTGGCGTAGCACTTTGTTTTCACCTGTGGACTAGTGGGTCAGAATTTCAGAAAGTTCAGAAACCTCCCTTACAATCTACTCTGTTTTTGAAACACTAAATGGTCCTATACATGCAGCTTGGCCAGGCTGGGGTAAGCTCCATGGAACTGAGACATTTACTTTAAGTCAGGGAAGGCAGAAAGGACTGGGGGAAAGTTCACAAGGTTGGAAAGCTGAAATGTCTGTTTTGAAAAGTGCACCTGTTTTTCATTCACCATCACACCCCTACGCCCTTTGATGCTCTGCAGAAGAAACAGAAACACGGAAAATACCTGAAGCCAAACTGAGCACACGTTCACACCGAGGGCAGCAAAGAATAACTGTGATTGCAAACACATTAGAAAGCCCCCGCCACACCAGAGGGCCGCAAGTGAAGGAAAGCCAGCGGAACACAAAGAACTACCAGGAGGCAGATACACCATGGAGACAAGTGAAATAAAGACAAAACATAAGATCAAAGGAGACCCCAGCAAAACAAGCAGAGACCATAAGGAGCATGTCCACCAGACAACACGTGTGTCAGACAAAGAGCAAGCAAAGGGCAACACCGGAAGGCAACAGAGATGATTTCAGCTATTCAAGAATCAAAATAAAATTGGATGAAGTTTAAATAAAATCCTCTGTTAATGAGTCAAAACAGCACAATAGAGATATTCAAGGAAAACCCTTTAGTAACTTAATCCATCAGAGGACAGCCTGGCAAGCAAAGCAAGTTCCAGATAATCACAGAGAATGAAAATAGTCAGCAACCAAAGCAAGATGGGCAACCGGCAGGAGAGACGAGCCGAAGCAACAGGAAACTCGGAGAATTCTTCTAGGTTAACAATGAAATGCAAACACTGCTGCACTGCTCCTCAGGAAGCAAGATGACTGTCTAACCCTTTGTCCTCACAATCACCATTTCCCCCTCTCTCTTAAGAAGGACCTCCATAACTGTGCCTCGCAGCTGCCTAGCCACCTAACTTGTAAAGCTGAGCAGATGGCTTTTAGAACATAAACACACTGTCATAGAGACGGGGAAAAGAGTTCACTGAAATTTACGGCACTTAGCTAAAGAAGCATAAAATACCTCAGAACACTCCTGTGCCTACACTCCTGTCTGCCATGCTCAGGAAACCGGAGCGAGTAAGTGTCAGGACCCAAGGCCCAGTGTCCTGATATACAGCATGGCTTTGCCACATATGCCCCTCTACAGCAGGAGATGCCCGAATCCTATAAAACGACCATTTTCTAGGATATAACACATTTTAATCCTATAAAGATCCTACACACCCAAATTTAAAGGAATGGAGAAAATCTGGAAGAAAAAAAGAACATTTGAAATATGTAAGAACACTTTCCATTTTCTTGTCCTCTAGCCAGTGTATAAAAAGGCATTGCAATTTCTGGGGACAGAGCTTACACAATGGCACATGATTGACTGCTGCTGCTAAAGACACTAATTATTTCCACCCAAAAGTTGTCATCACCATACAACTCTGTCTAGCAATCAATCAGCTCCTCCTCGACAGAGCCCAGTACAGCACGCATTTCAAAGGGGAGCCTACGTTTCAAAGCCTCCAAGAAGTCATGAATACTATCTCTTCCCTGCCTCACCAGGAAAAAGGAAAGAAAAAAAAAACCCTCTGGGAATGTCTCTACTTCAGGTTGTTTTCAGATTCACTTCAATGTCATTGAAGCATCAAAACACTGAAACCAAAGTGGAAAGTTTCCTTCCAGGCCTTCTACAAGAGAGAAGTTTATTTCACAAAGATGTTTGTGTGTATGAGAAGTCATGGAGGTCAGAGGTCCATGCCAGGTGTCTTTTTTTTCTTTTCTTTTTTTTTTTTTGTTTGTTTGTTTGTTTGTCAAGAGAGGGTTTATGCCTGTAGTTTTGGTGCCTGTCCTGGATCTCGCTCTGTAGACTAGGCTGGCCTCGAACTCACAGAGATCCACCTGGCTCTGCCTCCCGAGTGCTGGGATTAAAGGCGTGTGCCACTGCCACCCAACTGCCAGGTGTCTTCTTAGGTCACTTGCTACTTTTATTTATTGAGGAGCTTATCAATTGGCTAGACTGGTTTGCCTAGTGAGCCCACTGGATCCTCCAGGCCCTGCTTCCCACCACTGAGATTACAGGTATGTATCATCACACCTGGATTTTACATGTGGGCTGGGGATCTGAGCTTAGATCCTCAGGCTTCATGCTCATGTAGCAAGAACTTTACCCACTGAGAAATCTCCCCAGCCCTGTGGCCCTTATTTTCTGGGCTCTTTTAGGAGGGTATGGACCCTTTAGGAAGCAGGGCCTCCCTGGAGAAAGTAGGTCACTGGAGGAAACAGCTTTTGAGGGTTATAGCTTAACCCTGCTTTTGGTCCAAGCTCTCTGCTTCCTGGTTAACCAAGATGTGAGGAGTCCTCACCACAAACTTCTGCCACCACGAATTCCATCCTGCTTTTCCTGCCATGGTGGACTGTATAGCCTCTTAAACCCTGGGCCAAAATCAAGCCTGCCTCCCTTCCATCACTTCTGTCAGCTATTTGCTCAGGGATTTTCTCAGAGCCGTGAGATAAGTAACCACACGCAGCGACAGGAGAGGCTTTGCCGCGGTAGAGATGAGGAGGCTTTCTAATGAATTCATCATGGAGAATGAATAAAGGCAAAAGTGCAGAATGAGTCCAAAGGGGTTGACTCAAGAACCTGGGGAGTGGTAGTCATCACTCAGCAAGTTGTAAGCCCAAGGAAGCAAAGATCTGCAAGGAGATGGGGTAGTGTGATGGCTAACACTATGCTTTAAGTTTAGATTACTGTGCTTAAGAGACCTATAAAACAAAAATGCCTCTAACTAAAAGTCCCACTTGCCCAAGGACAGATAACTTCCTGGAATACTGGGGGCTGTTCATGTAAAATAACAAGCCATGTGTTTTCACTTCTGTAAACAAGCTTGGTTGCCCCAGTTACACAGTATATGTGCTTGATCACATGTAGGCAGGAAGTACATAAGCAGATATATGTCAGGATATATGCTTGCCTCTAATTGCATGAAGGCAGGAAGCACATAGCCTTGTGAGTTTTGCCTTTAGAAGCCCCTGACTAATGTAATTCAGGGCCATAATCTGAAGCGTGAGTCCCCAGCGTGGACCTGGCCAGTGGCCATGTTCCTGGACAATATTTAATAAAATCTTTTATTGATTAAAATTTACTCATGGTCACACAAGCAATTCTCTGAACAATCTCAGACCCATAACAGTAGTTTGGTAGTTGGGGGGTAGTTTTGAATTCATGAAGTGTGTATGTAACTAATCACTTGAACACAGACAAGGTGGATCTCATAGACTATGTTTTGCTGCACCTAAAATGAATGAAATTAAGGATATAGACTCATGTGTCTTAAAGACTCCTCCAAGGAGCATAGATACTTTCTGGTGTTGAATCACCTAAGTTGATATCATCAAACTTACTTGTACATTTTTACTTCTGCTTCATACCTCAATGCCTACCTGAAAAACTAGGAAGTGTGCCTAAAGAAAGAGTATAGTAGCCTTGTAAGAGGTGCCTACAAATGGCAGAAACTTACAAATACCTCAAAAGAGTCTATTTGACATCACAAGGCCTTCCTCAACCCAGTGAGCTATCACTGCTTGTCAGAAATATAGCTCCTGCTACCTTGCTCAGAATAGAAAGCACCTTCCTTTTAAATAACATTTCCGGACTGGGTATGTGGTAGAGTGCTTGCCCAGCAGGCAAGAAGCCCAAGGTTCCATCCCAACACCACTCACTCACTAACTAGAGAAACACATAAGCAAGTAAACGAACAGTTTGTACCTGTTTATGTGTGTATGGTATATGTGCATGTACGTATGCATGTTCTCATGTGTTTGGGTGAATGTGTGCGTGGAAAAACAAAGTTAACATCTGTACTCATTCATCCTCAATCACTCTTCACCTGAACCCAGAACTTACCTACAGAGACTAGCTAGACAGCCAGCTCTAAAGATTCCCTGTCTCTGCCTTCTCAGGCTGGAATTATAAAAGGGCCACCATACCCATGGGGCATTGGTTTCTGGGATCCAAGCTGTACTCATCATGACAAGTGGTTTGTCCACAGAACTCTCTCTCCAGACCATCAACAAATATTTCTAAACTTCTTCCTAAATGAGCATGATAGCACATGCCTATAAACTCAGTAAACAGGAGGCTGAGGCGGAAAGATTACAAGTTATTTTTAACTATATTCTTCAACATCTAATAGAAGCAAAAGAATATTTGTTTATACTTTTTCTCAACAGAGACATCTCCTCTTTCGGTTCAACTTCAAAAAGAAATGGATTCTCTTTTTGAAATACTTTGAGTAAAAACACAACAGTGATTTGAAAAGGCAAGGGGAGATAACACACAGCTAACAGCAGTGGGTTTTACAGCCTTGGGAGAGAAAAAGTAATGACCCAGGCTAACCTGGGCATCTCTCACTACTGCAGGTGGGAGTTGAGGCCTCTAGGGTGGGAAGTTCTGAATTTTCTCTGTCTATGTGGAATCATCCAAGATCATAGACTTGGAAGAAGGCTTCAAAATACACTCCAGTGCAGTCTCTGAATTTTAATGGTCTAGCTGACACTTCCATTAGAACCAGTCAATGTCATAGTCTCGCTGCACTCTGCTCAGTCAGAACCACTTTTCTTCCATGAGGAAGGTTTCTCTAACATCAAGGCTAAATGGAACTGCCTGTCAACTACCCTTTAGGCCCTGTCCAATCTGCACATATCACTGACACTGTTTATAATTGCATAGTATCATTTTGTGCTTGTTTAATATCAAGGTCCCCCACCAGAGGCTATGTCTCCCACAGCAGATCCATCTCTTTTCTTCACTATGGGATGTATTACAGATCCAAGTTCTTGGCTGGTGCACATGTATGTCTGATGCTTAGATGAGTGAATGAGTGACTGCTGTGTTGTTTCGCACATGAGATACAAGAGTCACCCCTGAAGCAAACACTCTGGGTGGTGTTAAATGTCATTGACCATAACTAGTTCTTACATCTGCTTCTTGTGTTTACCTCATCAAGCATTATCATTAGTGTACATCCGAACTTTGAAAAGCACTGAAGGAAGAGTCAATATTGCCCGCTCAAAAAGAAGAAAAATATTTGAAGCAGTTACAAGAGCCTTCATGAATGAGCCAGATCCAGAAGAAAGTGAGCAACAGGCTTTTTATCTACCATAAGGCAAAACTAGTTTGCAATTGTTTCTTTGGAATTGCATAAAAAGGAGATGAGCATGATCTCACAGGCACCTATAATCTAAGCACTCAAGAGGCTGAGACAGGAGGACGACAAGGTTGAGGCTTGTCTGGGCTTGTCTGTAGAAAGATTCTGTCTTGGAAAAAAAAAGATGTATAAAAGGAAGTCCTCCACCCCCAACAAATCCTCTAGCAATCTCAAGCCAGACTGAGTTTACAGGTCAAGTATAAAGAGTATGACTGATTTTAAGTTCATTAGTGTGTTACTGTGATGAATACAGACAACGGCTTGATAACAAGAGCTGTCCTCGGAAATGATACTTATTTCCAATGTTTTAAACTACTTAACTTCAAACTCCTATCTAGCAACTTCAGCAGTCTGACCTTTGAAAAGGAAACTCACAATATTTGAGTTGTCTCCTTGTCTTCCCTATGCACTGAGTCTTATCACTAGTAACGGCTTTATTGGCAGCAGCTGCCATGTAACATCCTAATGGAATTCACCGAAAGTTCTAGAAGCAATCCATTAGCTTGGATGCAGGAAAGAAAAAGCACAGGAAAAGGAGTGGAGTTCAAAATAAAGTGATGATTATTAATACCAACAATATTTTCTACTTAAAAAAAAAGAAATTTTACATCCCAAGTATGACATGCCATTTCTTTTTGACAAGCTCTAACTCAATAAATATATATATCAGTATTTAAACACACACCAATTTATAGCAATCTCTTAACCACTCAAGTGTTACTGTAAGATTGATTTTCTCCCCCCAATGGAAGTCATCCAGAAACTACACAGAACTCTGGTGTCTACTAAGGCTATGTATACCCATGACATACACTCCCATCATACACTGCTGCAGCAAATTTCCCGGGACCCTTTTGTTGTTACAGATCTACTCCATGGACAACAGTGAAGCATGCAAAACTACAAGTTAGTAGCTTTAAGTCAAAGATTCTTAACTTTCCAAACTGAGAATTAAAATTTCAAATACACCCAAGCAAAGGTGAAAGTCAGTAAAAGACACTCTGGTGCACATCTGAGAGGTGAGTTCATTTTAAATGGCTGTGGTTTGATACCTCCTTCATCCGATGGTCTTGTTACCTCACTGCAGCATGAAAAGCTAGGGTAGAGCTCGGAGATCTCTGACTTGTCATCTCCCAGACCTGTACCAAAAGTGCTGCTGGAGTGGGAGCGAGACAGGTGTCTCCGGTACTGACTCGCCTTTTCTACATCAGAGGGAGAATATTCAGATGCATGAATGAGTGGCTTAAACAACAGACAAAGCTTCACAAGGAAGCAAAAACAATCCCTGATTAAATAATAATCCCTAATCTCTGCAATTCTAAAGGTCTAGTCAACCAACCCCAGACTTTAGCAGGAACAGCATCACATCCATTCAGGACCTAAAAGACATTTCTTCTCATTTAATCTCTTGGGTCCAACTGTTTGTTTGTTTTAAGAGACATAAGGGATAAGAAATGGACAATAGCAAACATTAGAAAAGAAAAAAGAAATCTTTAAAAGTGAACATCTGCTTTAAATACTTGCTTTCAAGTAGCCCTGGGTATCTGATACTTGTAATTTGTTTCTTTTGAGACGATGAAATTAGACAGTAATTTTCAGACTGTATTTGCTAAACATGGCTTAAAAGTCTAAATGTTTAGTCATGCTGTACCTATACCAAATCATTCATTTTCCCCTTTTAATGACAAACACGTCAGCCAAGCTAGCAGTCAAATAAGCCTCCATGGGAACTACCCATTTTATATTGTATAAAAATTCAGAGATAAATGCTAAATATCTGAAGGTTTAATTGGAAAGCATGCATGATGCTGTAGATAAACCTTGCTGTTGTTCTATGTATAATTTTGGAAACCTGACTCTAAAATACTATAATGCTGCATTTCATGAAACAAATCTCTGTTTTTCTGTCTCAGGAGCTCTTTACAATCCAAATAACTAGATCTGCTGTCCCAGAAAGCCTATAGAATCATATTTACCAATGAAAGGCAAATATAAGTATGCTCTAGACACCATTTTAAATGCATCTAGGACAAACTAATATAAGATTTATTTCCAAGTTCCTTTGTAAGCTTTGCTTTCATAAATAACTAATGTCATTTTAAAGTGACATAGCACATTTCTTGGGTTTTCTGAATTCTCGGCTTTCAATTTCCACAGCATGGGTGCCACAGTGAAAGTCTGTAATTCATCATCATTAACTTTCATTACCAAACTCAGGGAAACAGACAGGAACTCAAACAATACCAGAGAGCATATGGAGACTTCTAGACTGAATATTGTCCTCCAGGGGGTCAATGTCGAAGATGGAGCCAGGATCTGTGCGCCACACTTTGAGGTCTTTCACCAAAAGGAAGAAACCAAGAGATCAAGAGGGAACTTTGAAAAGCCAGCAGGGAAATCAGTCAAGCAAAGGTAGCACATTACAAGTGGCCCAGTGCACTTCAGAGTCCAGAGAATGGGGGGAGGGGTCCCCACTTTCATATGTGGCTGCCAAAGAAAGTTTGTCATCAAATTTGAGCAGCCTGGTTTCTTCGCTGCCCAGCACGAAAAACTCCATGAAGCACCTATGACTCAGCCCAAGGCAGGTTCACACATGGCTGCCATATTCAGTCCTACAGCATCCCCAAACCCCAGCACTTTTCTGTGCTCCACCCAAGAACAGTCAACATCTGCTTGAAATTCCCACCTAAGGACACCAGAGTATTCATGGGAAATGACAGAAATGGTTTTGTTTAAAACTCTTCTCTCCCTGTAACAGGAAAGAACTCTGGAAATGTAGACAGTAGCAGGTTCAGTTTTCATTCCAAGACTGGGATCTATGGGAACAAATAAAGCCATGTAGGACACATTTATCACCAATTCTGTAGAAAGGATTCCAACAAGGAGCCATAAGAGATGGTGCACGGAGGCATGAGTAAATGTGGTTTCTGCCCTCGATGAACCATAAATTAGTTTACTTCCGTGTTCAGTTAGCACACTATGACCATAGTTTATTTCCAAAGTGTCCCCCAAAAGTTCCAATGTATTGAAGACCCCTTCACCCGTCTGTGACATTATTCAAAGTTGTAGAAACTTTAAGAGGTGATCACTGGTGAGAGAAAGTTAGGTAACCAGGGAGTTCCCTTTAAGAAGATCTTGGGAAAGCCCACCCAAGTCTCCATTGCTTCCCTGCCCTGCCCTGCACTGTCCTGCACTGCCCTGCCCTGCACTGCCCTGCACTGCCACAGATCCAAAGCAATAGAGACAAGCGACAATGGGCTAAAACCTCAAGCTGTCAGCCAAATTAACACATTCCTCTTTTAAGTTGATTTCTCAAGTATTTTGTCATAATGGCAGATACCTGACTAGCAAACATGGAGGGCGATGTGCCTTTCTTTTACTGGAGCTGCAGGCAAACTTCAAATTTAAAAATTTCTGAATGTGTCTGTTGTCACCATGGCTGGACCTAAGAGGGCTGTGCAGTGATAAACTACTGGGAAATAAGTATCCAGTTATGGGAGAAATGAGGTGAGCTTAAAATAACATAATCAGTGAACTAAAGGCAAAGGCTTTCTTATCACTTATACACTGTGGAGTATATGCCAAGCACTGTTCTCTGCTATGACCTAACTCATTTAAGCATCATCTCTATTAAACTTCTGTTACTATCATTTCATAGGTAAGGAACCTGAGGCTCAGATGGATTGAGTAGCTCTGCCAAGTTCATCCAACTAGTAAGCAGCAGAGCCCCACAACACAAATAGGACCAGCACCAACTGTCTTGGTCCACGTTGACTAGCAAATCTATGAACTTGTATGCATGATGTAGACCCTGGCTCACTGGGAAGTTTACTGTTGGTTAAATGTATTTCGTTTTATGATTTCATAAGCAAGCCTTCATGGACACTTCATGGAAGAAAGAAACTGACTCCTAGATTGCCCACTGAATAAATAATTTTTAGCTATAAATCTATATTAAAAATAGTGATAACTGCTATTGAAAAATACTATAAATACTAACTCTTAAGAGCCCTGTCTAGACAGGTTCATCGTTTTTAGCAATGATTTCACTGTCATTCCTAGTCCCTGGTCTTTGTAAGACCCCAGGGTGAGATGAATCACACCACTCTGTCTTAGGAGTTATTAGCACAAATCAATGAAACGCTCTACTTCTGCATTACTTTTTACTGAAAACATCACAATTTGTCCATCCATCTTACTATGACCCCTCTAAGTAATCAATCTGGGAAAATGAGTAAAGCTATCAATAGTCTACAAATAGGTCTGGAGTGCTTCTGTGGAAAATACTCTGTTTCCCTTTGGTAATGATCCAAGGCACTCAGGTCTCTCATGTCAGCACTCCGGCTTTAGACTAAAACATTACCCTGTCAAATGCATGCTTCCCCACCCAACTCACCTCTCCATGCCCTTTCACTGTGATGACTCTCAAGCAGAGGCTCTTCCCCTTGAAGAGGAAAGGAATCTAACAGTGAGCTTACTGAGAAGTATATACGATGGCTGCCAAAACCTCTCTGACTGTGAGGGCTTGTACTGTCCATTTGACAGAATCTAAAGCCTCCGTGGAGATAATCTCTGGGCACACTTGTGAGGAATTAGCTTGATTACATTAATTAAGGTGGGAAGACATGTCCTAAATTCAGGTGGCACCGTTCTATGACTTGTGGCCCTGGAGTGTATGAAAGGGAGAAAGGGAGCTGAGCACAACTATTCACCACTTACGGCTTCCTAGCCACAGATGCAATGTGACTGGCTGCCACAAGCTGCTCCCACCATAACTTCAAGGATAGACTGTGCCCTCGAACTGTGAGCCAAAATAAATCCTTCCTTAAGTTGTGTGTGTGTGTGTGTGTGTGTGTGTGTGTGTGTGTGTGTGATCACAGCAATGGTAAAAGTAACTACACAGTAAGCAACAGAGCAAACATAAAAATTCAGAGGCTAAGTACATCATAGGAAACAAGACTCAGAGTTTTGATCTATACTGAGACTTGATGATTTTCCTTTCCAGCCTGCTTATACTTCAGTCTGATTTCTGCTGATATCTCAAGCCACATTCCCTAGGATTTCCCTGAACTGAATGCAAGAAAAAGACACAATAAAAGGAGGGCCCCTCTCTAAATAATTGGGCTTTCTGGTGGCCCTCAAATATCCTAGTTCAGAAGCACTATTCAAAAATACAAATGATTCACGTTCCAGAATACCAACAGATTCTCTGTTTAATGACAAAAGAGCATAAAGGAGAAATGACTATTCTGTCTCCCATGTACATGGTGTCTAGAGTGGAACACTTTCATCAAGCAAGGACACAAGCTAAAGGAAGCAGAATGGTCAACCATTAGAACCACTCCTCTCTGGGACGATGCTGTTTAACAAGGTGATATTAAACAGAACTTTGAAGAATAGAAAGTATTGGCAATGCTATTTTCTGAATTCCCTGGATCAGCATGGTACCAAAGCGTTCTACCTAATTGGAATTGATATGAAACCCGTGAGGTCAGTTGAATACAGAAGCTAGTTCTAGACCAGGCACAGTCTTTTGACCATTTATACTCATGAGAAGACCACACGCTTACCAACGATGATCCCAGGTCTCCGATCCATCTCCACAACATGAGGCTGAACACCTTTATAGGCAGCATCACTCACAACCTGGGTGTTCTTCCTCGCCCTCTCCATCACAGGGTCATCCACGACGGGAGTGAAGCCTCTCCCCTTTGTCTTCTCGAAATCTTCATGATACTTGACCTGAAAAAGAAAAAGGGTTATTAATTCAAACTGAAATTCCTGACTGTCTCACACAACTTTTACATAATGAGGGATCACATAAAGTGCATCTGTGTTATTACATGTAATAAATAAACATAGTATGATATGTTTTGCCCAAATCTTCCAAAAATAATGTCAGAAATGAAGCGCCAATAATTTCATATTTCTAGACACTAAAAATAGCATCTCCTTTAAATGATATGTAAACCTATATATTAGTAAGGTATAAAAGACAAGTGCTTTAAAACATTAGTTACTTCCTAAAACACACAATTCGATGACAAATTGATTTCCTTTCACCTGCAATATGCAATAATGATAAGTTATTTGAGCATAATTCTTCAAGATGACAATGCTATTTAAAATTAGATTAAGAGTGCTATATATATTATATAAAATTTTCATGTATAATTATGAAAATTGTGTATATTATAAAACATATTCTTTTCATGTTCTGAAATTCAAAAAGGGCAATAATTGTAACATTCTGAAATTACACTAGCTTAAACTAAACACTTTAAATGGGTAAACTTTATGGTAAAAAAATTGACATAAAATTGCTTTTGAAATACTCAAAAATATTCTTTATAATATGCAAATATGCCAAAATATGTCTTAAAATTAAGTAAAAAACAAAGTCTAGGTAGATGTCATTCACAAATGTATTTATAGTAATCAAGTTAGAAATAAAAACACACCAAAAATCATTGAGGGAAAATTATTTTATTAGAATAAATATTTTCATTACATTTCAGTGTAATTATAATGCCTTGCCCCAAGGGCTCATTCACATTCCCATGCTTTGTTAGTTGTCCAGATTAATGCGAACTAATGCCACTCAAACACAGGTCTTGCCATTCCTTAGTATGTTTTAGTCATGAAGACAATGATCTGCTGCATCCTACCATGGAAACATGGTTTTGTGCTTCTTTAACATGTCTCAAAGCAGGTGTATCTAAGACCAGACATGGTCTACCTTTCATTTGTTTGTGGTCTTGTGTGTATTTCACCTGCAAAAGAAACAGCAGATGTCCATATAACTGGAAAACTATAATCTAAAAACTGCATAACATTTTAAAGTTTTTCAAATGGGTGAGTCATGGGCAACCTACTCAAAATTACTTCCCAGGTATCTTTTCTTTCAGTGGATTACATTCTGTTCCAGAATAGTCACTTAAAATTACACTCTTGATGATTTCCCTTAAAAGCATTGTATGAAAGACTTAAGTCTGTCAGCAAGAAACAAATGTGTGCCCAACCGTCAGTAATAACCACTAGTGGACCCGCTTAGCACATTTAAACAGGGCAAATAAAACATGAAATAGAGTCTGATCGTGGTTTCTGTTGCTAAGCAATTTTCTTTTCTCAGAGTGCTGAGGGAAGCACATGAGACCTCTTCTGGTTTCCTTGATGTTTTCCCTCCCTAGAGAATGAGGAACAACCAGGAACAGATCTGTGTTTTCTTCTGAGCAGCTACATCTTAAAGACTACTGATGCTGAATATGCCCAATCTCTCTAGGCAGAAATGCTATGAGAGAATTGTCAATTATGAATCCCATATGTTGACCCCCAGGCATAGAGAACCACCAGGTGTGCTGTGAACAGGGCTTGATACTCATATCTGTGGGCATTTCATGGATTACTGCCATGGAGCCCTGGAGCCCTGGAATTTACTAAAGTGATGCATACTTACCATGGACCATTTTCCTGAGTAACTGATATAAGAAATGCACTAAACTTGTTATCTTCTGAATTCTTATTTTGAATTACTTATTTTTAAATTTGTTTTTATAGAAAACATTTAATAACTCATGTTCAGTGAAGTACATAAGTAAAATGACAATTATTTTTAACTTATACATCAAAGACTTGGTTGATTTCAAAGATACTGGCTATAATAACATGAGTTATGGCTTAAATAAACTATAGATGTAACGATCAGTCACATCTGGGAATATTAATGAGGAATTGCACGATACTGTAGATGTACATAGTGAGAGATTTTGGAATTCATCTGCAGTAGTATATGTGTTTATTGGAAATATATTTTATTCATAAGACAATAAACAATACAAGTAAATTGTAAAGGATACATCCTTTGCAATGGTTCAAAATGAATTAAAACCACTTGCCGAGCTAATATTTTCTTGATTCCTCTTCACTCTTTCCATTTCAGGAGTGACGCTGAGAGCTGTAGCCCTTCCCAGTTGACCTTTATAATAAACCTACCATTTCATAGAAGGAAAATAGAAGATTGTGAATCAGTTCAACCAAAAAAGAATCACGTCATATTTAATTTTAAAGGGCTAGCCAAGGACTGGAACTCATTAAAACAAAGGCGAAAGAGAGGCGAGGGAGGAGGGGACTTAAAACGCTTTCATCTTCAAGCATCTATTTCATTTTGGCATAGCAGTGTACCTCTTCTCAATCACTGTGGATAGGCTCAAATATATCACCAGTAAGCCTGAAGTGAGCCTTTAATCACAGATGGGTATGAGAAGAAATGCTTTGTGGATATTACAAGTCTTGTTTGAATAGAATGGTATTGCATAGCTGTGTTTTCTCAGAAATTAACTACAACAGAGCCTTGAAGGGATGTATTTTCCAGGTGACCATGGCAAACCATGTAAAGACATCATGTTTCCCTCTATTCCATTCCTCCTTTTCACTAACCACATCCCTTCTTTAGAATAATACAGTCACATCAAGTATGAGTGGGAAGAAATGAATCTACTCCTCCAAAAGATAGCCCTTAGGAAAAGAATCAAATGACAATCTACCTTTGACTCATAAATTGGTCAAATGGCTTTATGAGTTTGAGGCATAAAGGATTTCTTTGAAGATTAATAGATTTCTGAACTTCCTCTTCTAAGGAGCCCACTCTGTGTGTTAATGACTTCCTAAAAGGATGTTCTCAGTGAACTGTGGGTGGGTTGTATAAACAGAGGGATCTAGAGTAGTACACCAGTCTGAGTAAAAACACTGCCTTGGGTCAAGTGCCTATTAACTGGTCCATTTCACACAATATATCCAGTCAACCACACATACTTCACCGTTTTCCCCCAGAAACACAGTAATAATCATCATGAGTGAGAAAAAGGGTCAGGAGGGGCCTGACAAACAAAAACTCAGGCAGGTAGGAAACAGAGCAAACTAGACTGCAGGACCAAGATGCCAGAAACTACCCCAGCCTTTGGTTGAGAACCAGAGCAATCACCAGCATGAAAGTAAGTTGAGGAGACTATGCCACAAATTACAGGACAGTCATCATAATCCAGCACTGTAAACTCTGAGGCACCCACCACCCTGACCCTGCCCTCTGAAGAAGCTACTAGTCAAGGGAGACTATCAACTCAGATAGGAAATCTCTCTAATACAGTGGTTCTCAACCTTTCTAATGCTGTTACCCTTTAATACAGTTTCTCATGCTATGGTGACCCCCAAATATAAAATTATTTCATTGGTACTTCATAGCTATAGTTTTGCTATTGTTATGAATCATAATGTAAATATCTGATATGTGACCCCTGTGGGGAGCACAACCCACAGGTTGAGAACCTCTGCTGTAATATGATTCCTTTATCTGCATATTGACACATTTGATATCATTAAATACAAATGATAAATACTGAGATGTTCACACATTGCTGATATTCTTCTGGTTTTCTTTCACTCTCTTCAACTCTGGTAGATCTGGAATGGAAGTTGCCTGTTTTAGCTCTTCTTTGTATTTGACCTATAGAGGATAGATAAGACTTTTAATAGGCAGAATAAAGGGCTCCAAGTGACGAGCACAGGAGCTGGGGCTCAAATCCACTCTTGCTTTTACCACAGTTGCTTCGTGTTGACTGAACTCAACTGATTCTGCTGCCTAAAAGGGGATCTTCAATAAGCAGCTTATTTCATGTCAAAGCTAACTACAGACTCTACAAAGAACAGCAACGGAAATAGGGAGCACCCTTAAAAAGAAAGACAAGAAAGATGCCACGACAATAAACCAGAATGAAGGCCCCTGAGCAGGCTGGGAAAGCACTTCAGTCTGCTTGTGGCCCCCGAGTTTCCACCATTAAAAGTCCCTGACTTCTTCCTCCACCTTCAGAGGTATTAAAGATAAACTATATTGACCTTGATTTTCTTCCTCCACCTGAAAGAACTTACTCTTACATTTTCAAGTCTTTCAAAATGCCAGTTTTGCAAGAAAGAGGTTATTTTCACTATTGAGGAAAGTTCCCAAAAAAGATTGATAAAAGGTAAAAGGTAACTACTTGTGGTTACTATAAAGAGATTTCTATATTTCAGGAGACCTGAGTTCAAGTCCCAGCTCTGTCCTTACTTGCCATGGATCCTTGGCATGGTCTCTGACTCCTCAAAATTCAGTTTTCCACATCCACCAGTCAAAGAAATGAATAATGCTGAGCTCAGATATTCACATACAATATTAAAAGAGGGGCTAGCACAGAGCAGAGGTCCCTCTCAATTGTTAACTAGGACTGCTTTATTAAAACAGATTATTAAATGACTGGCTGATGTCTTCCATTTCATTTATAAGGTGCCTTGCCTTGGCAATGCACAATGTAGTGCCCATCAAGTCAATCTTCTCTTGCTCTATCTCTAATACTGTTTTCCCCTCCAATACATAAGCCTCTCTACTTCCCAGGTTCTTACTGCGGTGCAGTTTTAGAGATTTAGCAGTAAGCTAAAAGGCTCTTGTGGATCCTTGTGTCCCAGTGACCAGAACAAAGCCTGGGTCCTTCATGAAGACCTCTTGAGTAAGCATGATGCAAACTTCCTGACTCACATAAGAGCCATACTTCATGCCCTTCAATGTGTGAATGTGTGAAAGCTTGCCCAAAGGCACAGAGCGCATTTTTAAAAAGAAAACTACATCATGTTAGATAAAATATAAAAGAAAACAGAATGACTTGCCGCACTCAGCTGCTCCTGGTTCCTCTTCACCCTCTCTATTTCTGGAGTCATGGTTACTGGAGTGGCCTTATAGTTTTGCTCTTTATACTGGAGCTGGAGAACAAAGCATAAGACAGTTCAGAATCATGGGAAATAAATGCGTACCACTGGAAGACATTAAAGCAAATGTCACATGAAACAGATTATTAATATTTTATCTTTTCTCCATGATACCATTTTAAATTATTTTTTAAAAATTTTCATATAGTGTATTTTGATCATATTCTTCCCTTCTGCTAATGCAAATATTCCCCACCTCCCTACCTACCCAACTTCATGTCATTTTCCCTTAAAAAAAGAAAAGAAACAGACAAAAAACAAAAAAGCAATAAAACTAAAAATACCAAAACAAAATAAAACAAACACACACAAAAAATGAACAAACAAAAAACATGGAATCTGTCATGTTGGTCAGCTACTTGTGGTCATGGAGGCTGGCCTACAGTGTGATTGATATTCCATTAGACAAAGCTGATTTTCTCTTTCTCAGCAAGAATCAACTGGAAATAGCTTCTTGGGTAGTAGTAGGACTTTGTGTTCACTTCTTCCAGATGTCATCTTCTTGAGACCCTAGTCCCCAAAATTTTCCTTGTCAAATGTTCTCAATTATTCCTTTCGTTGCTAATCTTTACACTATATAATTTATTGATGACTTCCTGATTTTGATCTCATCAGTAATAAGGAATTGTCCCTTCTGTGAGTTCACCGATTCTTAACATTAAAGCAATGTTTACCAAATTACCATCTTTTAAAATGATTTATAATCAGCAACATTTAATAATAAGTCATGTTAAATGTACAATAGACTCTTGCCATCACTGGAAGCATTGAGAACAAAGGTCACAAAAGTCCAATCAATGCATGCACTTCAGTGACATACTGCCTCTACCAACCTTCCTCTCAGGAACCTCAGTTTCCCTCCTTACCAAGTTCTAATGTTGGAAGGCCTGACATCTGACCTAACACTACAGAAGATGACCTAACATGCTTCATAGAGATATTCTTTCTTAGCTGAGGGCAGACTATCCACAGTCAACTATCCCAACAATTCCATAACATCTCACGAAATAAAGGAGCATCAAACATAGAGCAAAGGGATGGTATATCTGCTTAGAGTTTCTGACAGCTGAGGTAAAGCTGGAAGAGGAAAATCCTTTTGCAAGGAGCTATACAGTGACAGTCAATGCATTTTCAGAGTTTAAATTCAGCCTTAGGGCCTTCCACAGACCTTGCTATTGAAATACATGCTCTTATGAATGAATATGAAAATGAAAAAAATTTTGAGAAGCCTGGAAAATAAATGGAAGTGGTTGGATTTCTTATGATGTACCCTCTCCCTAAGAAGCGACATTCTTTGCACTGTTGCATGTAAGAGTTTGGGCAAGTTCTCAGGATGGGAATGATAGAGTTACAATGAGAAATGTTTCATGTAATCTTTATTGGTAGAAATATCATTCATGATAGAGCTTGAACTAAAGATTTGTGGAGCTGCTTTGCTGATAGGGAGAAACTACAATTGCTAGTGAATGTAAACCCAGACATCAATTCAGTGGGAGACACTTGTCCTGATTCTCCTATTCATCAATTTGACATGTGCTTTAAAGGCAATATCTCTTTAATACTCTAATCTCTGCTTTATAAGAAAGGAAATTTTATAGGTGAAAATCTATGAAGAGTATATAATAAATGAAGTCCACAGCTGGAATCAAACCTATCAGTACTCTAGGGTCCATGTTCCTCTCCACCACTTCAGTGTTAACTAATCATCCTAGATTCTGCCACTGGCATGCATGACATACCATGTAAATTCTATAATATTTATGCCATTATACACTTATTTTTCAAATGAAGTTAAGAGAGTAATAAGATGGAATATTAGTTGAAGAAGTGTTACATTTGTTTATACTGTGGAACATTTGTTTAATGATGCAAAGATGTGTTGCATTCTTTTATGCTGTATTTGTTTAACTCTGTGAAGCAGTGTTACTTTGCCTGTCTAAAACACCTGATTGGTCTCATAAAGAGCTGAATGGCTGATAGTTAGGCATGAGACATCAGATAGGTGGGGCTGACATGCAGGGAGAATAAACAGAAGAGGAAGAGAGAAGATCAAGGAGTGAGAGGAAGAGAAAGAGAGGACACCAGGGGCCAGCCACCCAGCTACACAGCAAACCAAAAAGTAAGAAGCAAAGAAAGGTATATAGAATAGAGAAAGATAAAAGCCCAGAAGCAAAAGTTAGATGGGATAATTTAAGAAAAGCTGGCTAGAAATAAGCCAAGCTAAGGCCAAGCATTCATAAGAAAGAATAAGATTCCGTTTATTTATTTGGGAGCTGTGTGACAGGCCCCCAAAGAGTCAAAAGAATAAAAACAACCAACTACAGAGTATTGTTTCTATCATAAATAGAAGACTAACAACACATTTTTGGAAGACTGAGAAGGAAGAGGAAAAGAAGCAGTAGTTGTTGAGTAAAACAACTTAATCACCAAATCAAAGACTGAGCAACACTCGGGCTGTTAACATATTCTTAAATGATCTATGAGCCACACTGTAGTGATTCTCCATACTACGGTCTTAGGCTTGGCATTGCAGCTCCCATCCCACCATCACCTCCTGCCACCCTCCATCCCAAGTCCTCATCACTTCAGTCCCCTCCCCCATGAATAGGCTTGGGTCCTGAAAATACTAGTTTTCCCTACCAAGAAGACCTTTCCTCACAAAGCCACCTGAAATCATTCTTGAATCTCTAAGATAAGACTCCAGTTTTGTTCCTTCTCCAAGACTGTTCCTCTCCCCCTGTGACATACTATTCCTCCTTTGCATTTCCAGAACACTTTGCAAGAAGTGTTATTGCTTATGGTTAAAAAAGATAATACTTGTCAGATATTCAAAAAAATTAGTAACTAGTCAACAAATACAAATCACTGTGACAGTATGTAAGACAATGCATAATAGTAATTTATGCCCTGTTCCTTTTGACACCTTGAGACTACCCAAAGCCCCTTGTAGTCTTGTCTCACTTGCTGAATTCCCCTGAGAGCACAAACAGAGCAGACTTTCAGTAAAAAAAAAATGCCCCAAAAGCACATAATGGAGGACACGAAGCAGTATGGAATGTTATCTCCACTTCCAAGGAATGACCCCACATAGTGGCATTCATTGTAGTGAGATTTCAACTGTGCAGGTGCTGTGCTCCCAATCATGTATGGTATTTCAATAACAGAGAAAAAAAACACTTAAGGAAATATGATCACATTGCTGATGTTCTTCTGGTTTTCTTTAGCTCTCTTTAGCTCGGGAGGATCTGAAATGGCTGCTGCATGTTTAATTCCTCCTTTGTATTTCACCTGAATAATTGATTTTAAAATATGGCTAATTTATTCTACCCAAAGCTTAAAATAGTGAAGAATTCTTCTATTGTCACTGCTGTATAATTGAATTTTTGTTCCAATATTATGTTCTTTTCAGTAAGAAACAGTTTCTTATATTTTCTCATGCTTTCTGGGTTCTTTATCCTGAACTGCCAATAAATTCACATCTATCCATCACTATAGATATCATTTGGTTAATATAAATGAACATTGCTTATGACCAAAAGTTTTATAATTAAGCATATATACAAAATGTCTTGGAAATTATCTTAACATAATGATTTATTATTTTCTAAGAAGCAGTTTTATTTATTAATGTATTAATTAGAATTTAGCATGTATTTAAAGGCAAAAATCAAATTGAATTAGCCTCAGAGTCTTGCAAATATTGATGTCTGACTGAGAGCACACAGGTAATGGAATAGAACAAGAAAAAAAGGAAATGTAGTTACTGTAAAAGAGAAAGGGAAGAGGCTCCTGTGTCTTCACATCCTCTGCCAGCTAGCGGCATCATCCTGGGGGTCTGGGAAACCTTTACACGTGGGGAGCAACTGGTTCATCTGGGGGTTACAGACTAGAATTATAGGCACCCTGGTTCTGGTTTCCTGGTCAGGCACCAAGATGTAAGCCACACTCCCCTGCCATGCAGTAGCCCACAGTCAAGTGTTTCCCATCATGATGGACTGTAGTCCCTCAAACCATGAGCTAACACGGTCTTTCCTCCTTTAAGTGGCTTCTTGTCAGGTGTTTGGTTACACCATGGAAAGAAGTCACTAACACACCCTGCATTCTGGCATTCATTCCATCCATGAATTTCCCCTTCAGGTATATCTATTTGGAGGAAAATAAATTAGAATAATGATCATACATGGGGCAAGAAAACAAACTAGCAAGGTCTTCCATTCCAGGTGGCATTTTATAACTAAAATTCACAGAACACTAGACTCTCAGCAAAGAGAACCTACCTATGTAAGAATGGGAAATGCACACTGAAATTTGGCAAATTTAGCAAAGATTTAAATCTACACCAAATAGGTTTTAGCAATCCTTCAGTAATGCTTAAAACTGAAATCTAGGCTGGCATAGAGCACTAGTCCCTCAAAGTCTCAGATATCATCTGTCTTAGTATCTGTGAATTTAACATGAGTAAAGAGGCCAGTCTCAACTCAGACCCAAAATAGTTAAATGGAAAGTTCACTGAGACAGGTTTCCTCTAAATGAAATTCAAAAACAGATCTCAGCACAGAGAGCTAATAGCAAAAAGGCTTGTCCTCAGAGGTGGAAAATGTCGGGATGTTTAAAGGTTAGCCAATCACCTTCTAGTTTGACAGATCGGGCTAATCTTGAAAGGCCAAGTTTCCATTTGAATATTAAGTAGGGGGTCATGGCCCAACCTCAGAGACACAGAACTCCTCTGCATTTATTGTTTGCTAGAAAAGACTGGGGGAGAAAAGACGACATATTGTACTGTTTTGTGTGATTTTCTTAGGGTGAACAGTCCAACACAATTAAAAATAAACATTTTTGTTTTTCAAGACTCAATAAAAATAACACAGTCATTTCCCTGTAGGGGAATGACTAGACACCATACACACTATACAACATTTGTAACTGAAGACATTGCTGGGTGCATTTCAAACATTGTCATTGCAAAGTAAAGGAATGTAACATTTTACACAACTTTCCCAAACTGACTTCTCTGCCAGACTCAAGTAGCACCTGATTCAGATTCCCATTAAACAGAACAAATGTCATTCACTCTAATCCAGACCTCAGCCTCCAGGTCCTCTCTCAAGATGCTATCCTCAAGACAGGGCTTCCTTCATGGCACCAAGATTTGACTGCACAATTTTATAATTTTGTATTAAAGTACACATCACCTTATCCCTCCTGGAATTCCTTTTCCAAAAGAAACCACCACCTGGTCACATGCTCAGGACACCACCTAACTCTGAGTTAGCCCCAGTATATGTCATGAAAACAGTTCTAGTTGGATGACTTAAAAGAATGTTCTGGAAGGTTGTGTCCCTGAGTCTAGAAGTAAAGAGATGGATCAGGGAATGAATGTTTAGGAAAGAATCATTTTCACATCCACGGCAAGAAACTAAATCTATGAAATGCACACAGATGAACCCCTCCTCCTGGAAGGACAGGAATTATCTGTTGCTCATGCCAAGCAGTAAATGGGAGAAATTTCTCCTGTAGCATTAAACACTGCTCCTGCAATTCCCCAGAATTAAAAGCACCATAGGGTAAGATCTCCTTATAATTCATACTCAACTGATGTGTTTGTCTTTGCTGAGGAAGTGGAGGGGAAATAAGGCCAGAGAATAGAAATATAGGCACAGAGCTGGGTTTGGGAAAGGCTCAGAAATGTGATTGACACAGGACGAAATGACTCGGTGCTACATTAAAAAACAAATCTGTACCACTTCAGCTACCAAATAAACATACTGAGCCCTTTGTTCATTTCGTTGGGGTACAATTCCTTTGCTCCAAGAGGTGGGAAAATATTCAAGGTATCCTTTCTCTGTAAAATTTTAACACAGCTAAAATTCTGCTCCAAAAGATGAAACGTAATCCTAGATTTTATTAAAATGGCCCGTGTCTTCTTTGCTCTGCTCTAAATGAAATGAAATGGAGCCTCAGGTTGGAGGGGAACAAGGCTGCAGTTTTCATTCTGGAAGTTAGACCTTTGATGGCTGATGACATCACCTTTCAGGAAAGCGAAGAATAAAAGATAAAAAGCAACCTACTGGGAAAAGAACTAAACCCAGGCATGCAGCCCTTGTTTCTGGGAAAGGATAATTAGTGCTGTGGAGAACTTACTGAACTGATATTGTGCTGGGTTTTCTTCACTCGTTCAATCTCTGGAGTGTTCCTTAGGGCTGTGCCAGCTCCCACTCCTTCCTTGTAAGATACCTTCGTAGTGGGGAAAGGAAAATAAGAACTATAAGGTCATTGGAATTCAAGTCCTAGATCTGCCTGTTACGAAGCAAGACTATTTCTCAGGTTTTACAGTAGTGTGAATACTGGTTTTATTTATGAGTAGCAATATTACATGAATCAAGGAAATAGTCCATTGTGATAATAAATGCCTACTTTGGTTTCTGATCTCATAACCTCTTAGCCCAGTTAATACTTGTTCTAGCGAATGATGAGTACCTTAGCTGGGGGCAGGTTATTTGCCCTAAGAATATAAATTGGAAATCTATAGTTTCCTGCTTCAAATATAAATATATGACAGGTCAGCCAAGGCTACACAGAGAAACCCTGTCTCTAAAGACCAATATAGATAGATAGATAGGTAGATAGATAGATGATAGATAGATAGATAGATAGATAGATAGATAGATAGATAGATAGATAGATAGATAGATAGATAGAGATAGAGAGATTTTATAGATACAGATATATGGCATATGTGTATCTGAGAAAAATCAAAGCGTGTGTTAGAGAGATTCACTCAGCAGTTAGCATTTAGCCCCAAACAAGGGAAGTTTCACAGCACTGCTAATCTTCCAAATACAAAAGTCCCTCATGGTCTCCTAAGAAAATATTCTATCACCAATATCAGCCTCGACTCTTGTATTTTCCTCACCTCCCCTTTGTTGAGTTGAAAATCTCTCCACTCATGACATCTACCCCTTCCAAATACAAAGCAAAACAAAACCAAAAGTTCCCCACAGAAAAATAGTGGCCCTTGAAAGTCACATGAGGACAGAAAGATCCCCATCACCAACATTGGCTAATCCAATCGGCACCAAGGGGACTGGAAGAGAAGTGATGTAAGACCTGAACTGAAAGAGATGAAAACCAGGAATATCATGGGAGTCAGGAGCAGCCCCTTCTCCGACCGTTCCAGTGGGAACTGCCCATCCCTTGGCACAGCTTGGCCCTTCTTACGGAGATCCCAGACTTACCAGACAGTCTGTCTGTCATGAGAGTGAGAGTCAGCCAATTAATTAGGAAATGGAGAGTCTTCCAGGGGGTCTCAAACTTAATGGCATTTGCCCTTTTGATTAGACTTGTACTTAAGTACTAAAAGACTGAGCCAATTCTACATTATTGTATTTGACTGTATTTGGTATTGTATTTGATAATTCCATCAAAAAATTCAAGTTTATACATTTATCTACTAGCAGAGGCCTACTTTCTTAACTGTACACAGGCAACTCCTGTTACTCAAAATAAAAGCAGGAAGTTTATGTATCGGTTTTAAACTAAGAAGTCTCTAGGTATGTTGTTTACACAGATTCAGTGAAAATCTGGAGGAAAGTCCCTTAATATGTTTTCTTACATCTTCACAGTAAAATTAGTGTGGAAGATAACACTTTTACCCAGCTAAAAATCCAGTTAACATCTGTCATTTGTGCCCAACACAAAATTTGGATTTGGAATTCTAAAAAAATTGAGATTTGTGAGAATATTTTTTTTATTTTGAAGAAATAAATTCATCTGATAAAAAATGAGAAAAAATCAGATAGTGAGGGAAAGAACATCGTTATAAAATATAACATTTTAGAAGTGGAGGGGGTGTTGTTGGGATATATCTCTGTAGCAGCACATTTACCTAACATGAACAAGGTCCTGGATATAATCCCCAGAACTACAAGAGTAAACAAGCAAACAATTAATTTTAACTGTAAAAGAAATACAAATTGGGTATCCCTGGGGCTGGAGGCCCTGATGTTGAGAGCACTGGCTCCTCTTCCAGAGGTCCTGAGTTCAACTCCCAGCAACCCCATGGTGGCTCACAGCCATCTATAATGGGATCTGGTGCCCTCTTCTGGCACGCAGGCAGAACATTCTATACATAATGAATAAATAATTTTTTTTTTTAAAAAGTAGGCATCCCTAACCAAAATATCTGAAATTTGAACCTTCTAACAGCCAGCATGTGGAAAGCTCCACACCTGGCTCCTGTGATATGTTTTAGTCACAGCCCAAGTGCACTAAAAATAACACACAGAATTATCTCAGGCTATGCATATAAAGGGTATATGAAGCACAAATGACTTTTATGTTTAGACCTACATCTTATCCCCAGTATAACTTATTATACACATGCAAACATTCCAAAACCAAACAAAACCCGAAACTCGTCTAGCCCCAAACTCTTCGTCCAGCAGCTACTCACATTGCTAATGTTTTGTTGCGTCATCTTGATTCTCTGAATTTCGGGAGTGTCTGCCACAGTGGAATAGTTAGAAAGCATTTTCTCAGCTTCATCTTTATACTTTTTCTAAAAATATAAAATTATTATAAATTGAAATCTCTATGTGGAGGGAGGAGGGGATATGGTACCACATCCAGCTTTATCCTACCACATGACTATAATTTACAACTTAAGATTCAAAGTAGCTGCTGCCACAACCACAAGATCAAGGGTGTGAGTACACCATCTGTCACAGCCACCCCACTGCTATGCAGGCTATCATACTCATCCCAGACCATTCAGAAACCTCAGAGAGACTGACTTCTACATCTTTCCTAAACTTGGGACCTCTTCTTCTATGCACGAGCGAACTCAGTCTCTGCCCCAGTACCTCCAGCACTCCTGCGGTGGCCCCACTTTCTACATCTACCTTGTTACAAGCTTTGTTTATTGCCTTTGATAAAGGTCTATGGCTAAGGAAAACAAGCTATGACTTTTGTAGTTAAAGTTATTAAACATCTCAAGTTCCTCTCCAGTAAATGAGCTACTGTACACTCCTTTAATAAAACCTGGGTTTACCCTTCCTATGAGAACACATAATGAATGTTATGATGTAATTGACATTGTTTCAATACCCAACACACATTCACGCATTCAATCAATCCCACAAACAGATACCACTGTCAACTGGGGAAACTGAGGCACCAGCTAGTAAGCATGGGAAGTGAGACTCAACTCAGGCACTCTAGTTAGTGTGGGTAACCAAATGGCACAGTCACTTGCTAAGCAACGTGTTGAAAGGCAGCTGTCGCTGCATCCTTCCTCACTGGCTCATGCATCCATTTGCCTGTTTCATGTACTTGCCTAAGACTTGCACTCAATTCATGTGGATACAGCCAGTGTCTCCAAGTTCATTGCCTTCGTGCAGCATGAGTCACAAGGGACAGAACACCGTGACTTTAGGACTATTCCAACTGCTGCACAGTCCCGGGTGACTGAGGAGCAGACAGGCGCTCCCCCATTTCTGCTCTATCATCTTGACACCCCCACCTTGAACCAACCAATTTTGACACTTTAGTGGTTTGCTTCATCCAGAATTTGAGCAAAGGTGTCCAATTTGGGCCAAAACTATTTTCATCATAAATTCCATTAGTCAAATCTAACTCGCTGCTTCCAGAACAATTTCATGCTTTTCATTCTCCTTTATTACTTTTTCCACTGAGATGTACTTTTCAGGTAAATTTTAGAGCAAAGATACGATTAAATAATGCATATTTTTTATCCAAATCAGGTTTTATAAGCAACTTGTTCTATGAATATTTTCTTTTGAGATGTTATCTTTCTCAGTATATGTCTTTCCTTTCCCATTATCACTTACTGGGTTCCTCTTCCCCCTTTCCAGCTGTTCCTTCCTCTACACACAGCCTTTTTTCAGTCTCCACCCGTGTGTGTGTGTGTTTAAATCCAGGTTCTTCATATGAGAGATGTAACATTCATCCTTCTAAGAATATTACTGCCCTTATTCACGACCAGGTTTTTAAGTTTTTGAAGAATATGTGACAGATATATTTGGCAAATAAGTTTTACTAAGAAAACTTAGTCTTCTCCTAATTTTTAGCTAACATTAATTATCAGTACAATATAATTTTTACTACTTTGTTTTATTGAAGGCTATTTAAAATATTAGTCATTGTGAAATGGAAATAAAAGATTTTTAGAATTACGTTTCTGTTGTATGAACAAAGAATATTCAAGGCAAGTACATAATAGAGTTAAAAATAAAAATAAGGTCAAAACATTCTTGGCTTCAAAGAAGGGGGATCATGTGGGACTTTGGCACTTCATAATGGCTCCTAAGTTAGCTCTGTAGCCACTGTACTTCTAGTTAGTAATGTTAGTTAAGTTTGGTAGGGGCGTCTTAATAAAAATGCTCTAAGTTTGAAGGTAATGTCTCCAAGAAGGTGTCAATCAAAAAGACTCAGGAAGCACACAGTGACGGGATTAGCATACATTACTGTAAGCATCTTCATCCTCTACCAACCTGGCTGTAGATTTCTGATGCCCTCTTGGCTCGAAGCATATCTGGGATATCCATATTCACCTGCATTCCTTTTCCCTTAATTTCATTCTCCAAGTCTTTCCTATATTGCTTCTAGAAGAATAGAAAATAATCTCAGCTCTTTGCTTAACTTTCCAGGACCATATTGCTATTTATGTGTTTTAACAGAAAAGTGACATTCACCCTCCTCCAGGACCTTCATTTGAGACTTTGTGTTCACACCTTCCTTACCTGGCTGGCCATCTTGGATGCCCTCTTAGCTCTCCGAACATCTAGAGTGTCTGCAGTGACCTGCATTCCTTTTCCTTTAATTTCTGTCTCCAGATCTCTTTTATAATCTTTCTGTAGAAAATAAAATGCACAGTGCTCTGCAATCATTTCAAAATGGTGCTGAAAAAAATGTCATTTTGACATCAAGACTATATGTTCCAGAATTGGGTTAGACCTATTCTTTTATTTCTATATACCAAGATAGAAGTATGATGTGCAGTAACATTCATACATAACCAGGAGGCTTCGTCTACTAAGCTGAATTAAGGAAAAGTACAGAACTAGTTTGGGAAAATTTATATTCCAAAGATAAACTTGAAAATCTATTGGTGACTATATAATTCGGCTGATAACTATCAACAAAGTGACTATAAAGTTGTTGCTGTTCTCGATGGTTGCAACTTATTATACTTCCATTCTAAATCACTGGGTTTATGTAATATTGGCCCAAGTCTCTGGACCCTATGGAACTTAAATAAATCATTCTACCCTGTCTTTGGTTCTATGTGGTTAGTTCAGGGATGAGTGCACTTCCTTTACCAGGAAGTGTATCGGAAGAGCCTTTCTTTTTCTTCCTGGTTATGAATGACAACAGATTCACCCTGCCTGGGAACTGAGTCAGGAAGGGAAACTGAACCCTATCATCCTTAAGCAATGCAAAACCTTTCAAAATGACCAGACACATTCTGTAAAAGGTATCACTAGGCAATTTCATCATTGTTTGAACAAAACACCTCCAAATCTGGAAGGCTTACAACAGCATATAACAGCTTCATCTCAAGAGAGCAAACCCGAACACACAAGTGTCCTGAGAGCCCTGACCGAGTCCAGTTTGCTGATGTCTCATTGGCTATAGAGATCCCACAGAAATGGTACAAGTTTGACTACTGGAGGATACTGGCCCAACAATATATCACATTGACACTATTTTTAAACTCCACTTTGGATATCAAAAATCAATAGCAAAATCCCAAACTTTAGTTGCAAAGGATTTGAGAGCCTGTCAATTTGGCAAGATGGAACATAAGTAACTAAGATTATATACAAAGGAGCCACTAAGAGTACAACAATAACAGCATCTCAGCATCTCCAAAATCTCCTTTGGGCCATGGGGAACACAGCTGACTCCCCTAAGACTATTTTCTCTTCAGTTGTCACTAACTAAATTCACACTATTATCCTAACACACATAAAAAAAAACAGAAAAATCTCAACTAGTGTACAAAAATGAGTGATTAAAATCCCAATCTACTAAAAAAAAAGGGGGGGGCTTATATGTCTCAGAAGCCTGCTACTAGGCAGAAGGTGAAATTCATAGTTTCTACTTATTCTGTAGTCCTTGCTCCAGAGGGATGCTTTCAGTTGGCTCCAACAGCCATTCTAATGATAATAATTTCATAAGCTCCTTTTTCTAGCCCTGACTCCCACCCCCATTGTAATACACTCCAGTCTGCTAAACTGAATACTGGATGCAGCCTCTAAATAAGAATAAGAAAAATTCATAAAAGTATGGCTGTTGTGATGAAAAAAATGCACATTAAGAGAGCAAGAACTGGCGAGGCGGTAGTGGCGCATGCCTTTAATCCCAGCACTCGGGAGGCAGAGCCAGGCGGGTCTTTGTGAGTCCGAGGTCAGCCTGGTCTACAGAGCGAGATCCAGAACAGGCACCAAAACTACACAGAGAAACCCTGTCTCGAAAAAACCAAAGAGAGAGAGAAAGAGAGAGAGAGAGAGAGAGAGAGAGAGAGAGAGAGAGAGAGAGAGA
>CABHPH010154661.1:63303-76123 GCA_902168325.1 Peromyscus nudipes
AGAGAGAGAGAGAGAGAGAGAGAGAGAGAGAGAGAGAGAGAGAGAGAGAGAGGGAGAACTGAGGCAGAATCTGGGCTAAGAATTCACTACAACTGTTGAAATCATGTTGTGCCCTACTCTAAGCCACTCCATATCATATAATACTGGCTTTTTGGGCTCTGCCTTGCCTTCACATTCCATAACTGTGGCCCCCGGTGGACCCCAAAACACACCATCTATCAGACATCACTCCTCTAGCACACACTGATTAATGGCTCATTCCTGAGGCTAAAAAGGGAGCCAGCCCAGAAGTTTATTAGGAAGAATTTAAATTGGAGGCACATGTGTGTGCTAAAATTATACCAGGGAAACTCAAGAATTTATGGGACACACCACTTTAAGCAAAAGTGTAATGCTCTCACCTGGTCTTCATAAATGATGGATAACTAACACTGTGGTGGAATGGCCCCAGAAAGCCTATAATTTCCTACTTGATGTGTGTCGATGATCGAAGATCAAGGACTCCCTGACCTGGCTCAGTCCCCTACTGTTTGAAACAGCTACCCAACTGCTTACTCATCATCCTGTTCATACCTTCTCGATCTGTACCTGACCAGGTCTGTTCCGTGAAGCCCATCTGTTCCCTGCTCCTGACCCATTTTCCACTCAGGACCCAGTTTTGTCTTTACACCTCTGGTTTCTGAGGCTTTGCTCTAAAATCTGGTTTCAACTCCACCAGAAGTTCCTTCTCCACACTGATCTGGTTCATTTTTTATCTACACAGACATTTTTTAGCCCACTTCTAAAACCTCTTGAACTTTGAATTCTGCTTTTACTTATATTCATTCTGTAACCAAGTATATGTGTGTGTGTGTATATATGGGTATGTGTGTGTGTGTGTATATATGGGTATGTGTGTGTGTGTGTGTGTGTGATGTATAAGAGTTAACAGTAATTGAGACAGAACAGTAATTAATTAGAATAAAGAACTTTCATTTATTTTGTCCATGCTATCAAGGTGGGTAGGTTTTATTACAAATTAATGTCATCAAAACTGCTAAACCTTATGAATTTTGGTGTTACTCAATATATGCTGACATTGTAGAAAGACACAAGTATGTCTGTCTGTGTTTCTGACATAGCTCCCTCATGACAGCATCAGTTCTGAGAATGGATATGGTACCTTAGTCTGGGGCAGGGAAATGTAAATGGATTTACAATAGTGTCACAAGGTGTAATTGATGAGTGGAATCAAGGTGACATCTAAGGTTTGTCTGATACCATTTGAAGAGGCGGAAGAGATAAGAAGAGGCAGGGGAGAAATTAAGAGTTCTTGTCTTGGCGTAACATGTTGAGATCTTACACACATGGACAACAGTAATTCCAGTGGCTTCATATCCACATCCACATTATAAAACACATAATTTTTCTAAAAGACTTAGGCAACTATATGAAGTAATGAAGAAGAATCCACAACAGTAAATGAAAACGAAAGAAAGGAAATTATACAGCATAACTGCATTTAAGGTTTACTTAAGTCTCTGTACATACAAGATCATGTTTGTCTATATATCATATGTATAGATCGGAAAGTCTACAACAAACTTCTACAAATGACCAAGTATGCTGTGGGAGTCATAGCAGCTCTCAGAGTAGCCCTAGTGAAGACTCACTACCAAACCTTGAATAAGCAAGTCACTCTCCTTAATCTACACCCCCGCTTTCTATAGTACTCTTATATAACTGCCTTATCCTAAACACTATCAAAGTCGAGTGATTTGTTTGTACTCTCAGAATCACTGAGGAGATTCAGGAAGCATGGAACACAATCCCAGATATCTCCCTAGAAAATGTACATATGGTCTGACCCCTACAGTTTTGTTATGCTCACATCTTCATATGTATTGCATGAAGAGAAAGTGGCACTGAATGAATGCACATGGTCATTCAAGACATATCATCTCGGCCGGGCGGTGGTGGTGCACGCCTTTAGTCCCAGCACTTGGGAGGCAGAGGCAGGTGGATCTCTGTGAGTTCGAGGACAGCCTGGGCTACCAAGTGAGTTCCAGGAGAGGTGCAAAGCTACACAGAGAAACCTTGTCTCGAAAAACCAAAAAAAAAAAGGATATATCATCTCTTAATCCAAAAGCTGAATCTAGAAATCTCAAGTGCAAATATAAAATGAACAAAGGATGTCTTCCAAACACACAATCACATAGAAACAAAGGTTGTACTCACATTAAAATCTCAACACGTGGTTTCTATGTTTTCCTCAAAACATTGGAAACACAAATATGCTAAGCAGAATATGAACTATGCTATAGAAAACACACTACAAAATTATTTATCATACCCTAGACTAACATGAAATGTGTTGTAACACAGGGATAAAATATGTCAGGGTGTGCATCCCTGTGTGCATGTATCTGTGTGTATTCTATGAAAATGTCTTTTTCTAAGCTTCCTTTGATGTATTTAAAGTCTATGAGCAAAGTGGAAACTATACATTTTCAAATCAACATCATGATTTGACATAATTTCCATTCCAAACTGTCAAACCAGCCCACAAAGCTTTGAGAGATTCCATGCACTAATCTAGCTGCTGATATGATCTGTTGAGTACAAAAATAGGAGTTTCGAAGTCAGTCTGACCCTCCCCACTCACCTCACTGGCTATCTTTGCAGCTTTCTTGGCACGTTGTATTTCAAGTGTATTGGTGTCAATTTGCATTCCCTTCCCTTTAATTTCTGACTCCAGGTCTTTTTTGTATTCTTTCTATAAAAGCAATGTTCAGCACAATTTAGTCACTCTGTAGACAACATATACTTGTAGTTAATGATTAAAAAAAAACTAAACATTTTTAAAAGACCAAAAGAGCACTGAGAGATGGCTCAGTGGATAAAGCACTTACTATACAAGCATTAAGAAGCCACATAGACTAAACTAATCAGTAAGCTCTGGGTTCAGCAGAGACCCTGTTAATAAAGTAGAGAGCAATCATGAAAGACACTCAACATCAACCTTTGGCCACATATCACATACCTGTGCAAACACATATACATGAATGGAGATAACACACACACACACACACACACACACACACACACACACACACACACACGAAAAAATGTAAATAACCAATGTCCAAGAGAATGGAATGTTTACTACTTTGCATGATCACACAGAACTAAGTAATTTGGGGAGTATACATAATTAGAACCACTGTTCTCACCAGAGATGTTCTTACACTATTAAAAGGGCAACTGTTGAGTGATAATCTTCATGGAGTACTGTCCTGGACACTGGGAGACAGACAAAGGGATGCAGATGGGTTCATGCTATAGGGAGAAGACTGAGAATGAGGCCAGAGCACTCAGAAGCTGAGCCATAAATGCTACAGATGATCCCTATAATTCCTTCTTGTCTGTGAAATAAGGGTAAGCATTGCTCCACGGAGATCCACAGTGAGGAAAATGAGGCAGCAAACACAGAACCCATCATTAGTGGGACTTAGGAATAGAAAGATGGCTTTCTCTAGTCTCTGTTTCTAGATGGCCACTCCAGTCCTTTTTTTTTTTTAACAAAGCCTGTTTTGTTGTTATTCCTACTACCATCTTACCACTCAATTTTCAACTGGACCCTACCATTTTAAGTTTAAAGTAAACTCTCCAGATATAATTGACAAGCAATAATAAGAGTGACCCCTCAATGTAGACTGGCCACATTATCACAACTAAAGAAGACTGCTCAGGCTGCTAGCAGTCTTCCCTGTTTCCATATGGATTTCAAAACTGTTTTTACCAATTTCTATGAAGAATGCAATCAGGAACATTTTGACTTCTTTACCTATGTGCATCCCTTTTATTTCCTGCTCTCATCTTATTGTTCTAGCCAAACGTCAAGCACTGTATTGAACTGGACAGGAGATAGTGGCCAGCTCTGTCTTGTTCCTGATTTTAACGGAATTGTTTTGAAGTTTTCTCCATTTAGCAAAAATGCGATGGGTTTGACATACATAGCAGCCTTTGTTATGTTGAGGTATGTTCTCTCCAATCCTGTTGTCTCCAGGGCTTTTATTATGAAGGGATGTTACACTTTGTCAAAAAGAATTTTCTCTATCTGCTAAGATGATCGTATATTTCGTCTTTAAGTCCATTTACAAGTTTTATTACATTTATCAATTTGCATACATTAAACCATTCCTGCATCTCTGGGATAAAGCTAATATGGTCACGGTGAACGATATTTTTCATGTGTGCCTATGTTCAGTTTGTTGTGATGTCTCTCTATCATCTCTAATTTTAATTTGGATCTTCTCTTTCTCTTAGTTAATTTGGCTAGGGTTTGCCAATCTCATTTATCTTTTCAAAGAACCAACTTCTCATGTCGTTGGTTCTTCATATTGTCTTGTTTGCATATTTGTCTCTAGTTCTTTAATTTCTGCCCTGGTTTCAATTATTTTTCCCATCTACTTCTTTCAGTTTGGGTTGTTCTTGTTTTTCCAAACCTTTTGAGTGCATTATTAAATTATCTGTTTGAAGTCCATCTCGTTTTTAATGTAAGCACTCAGAGCAATACATTTCCTTTTAAGACTTCTTCTCATTTTATCCCAGAGATTTTAGTAAGTTATGTTTTCATTTTTATTTAATTCCAAGACTTTTTCTATTTCTTCCTTAATTTCCTCAAAAGTTCAAATACTTGACAATTGAGTAGTTTCATCCCCATGAGTTTGTACATCTTCTGGTGTTTCTCTGTTATTTATTTTTTGTTATTTTTATTAACAAAGATTTACTTGATTGCAGTCAGATTGAATGTATGAAGTTATCTCAATTTTCTTAAATTTGCTCTGTGTACTAATATATTGTCTTTTTTAGAGAAACTTCTGTGGCATACTGACCAAAAAAATGTGTATCCTGTAGTGTTTGGGTAGAATGTTCTGTAAATATCTATCAGGTTCATTTGGCCTATGATGCCATTTAGCTCCACTGTTTCTCTGATTATATTCTGACCATTGGTGAAAGTAGATCTTGAAGTCACTACTGTAACTATGTTGGGGTTAATCTGTGACTTAATGCCTAGTAGTGCTTGTTTTATGAAATTGGGTGCAGCCAACTTTGGTGGACTTGTGTTAGAATCATAATGTCCTCTTGGTGGATTGGAATGAAGTGGTCTTCTTTGTCTCTTCGATTTGTTTTGGTTTGAAGTCCTTTGTATTAATTCAGAACAGCTACGCCTGCTTGTTTCCTGGTCCCATTTGCCTAAATTATTTTTTCCCATCTTTCACTCTAAGGTAATGTCTAGTCAAAAAAGTGATGTTTATTTCTTGTAGACAAGAAGAAAGTAGACACTATTTTCTAATTCAGTGGCTTCGTCTGTGGCTTTTGATTGGGGAATTGAATGACAGTGGACAGTCCTGAAGCAGGAGAAGCTGGGTTTCTTCCCAGGTGTTGGTCCTGGCCAGTATGGTCAGGTACCTGTAGCCGAGTTCTTAGGTCAGAGTGGGTGGGGCCAAAGGAGAGGAGGCCAGGTCTCTAACGGTGCCAAAGGCCATGTGTGTGCCCGGTGCCTGAAGTAAGGTTCTCGGGTTCACGTGAAGCTTTCTAACTACAAAGAGTCTCACAAAGCCACTATGTGATACCAACATCATAATAATATAAGGAATAGGAGACTGAAACTACTTCTTGGACATTTCATTTCTTCTTATAAAGTTCATATGAAACGAGAAGCAACTTCACTCCATACAGAGGTTTAACTCTTTAGCAACCAGTTGAAGACTAGAAATGTGTATTGCTTAAAGAGCAAGACAGCACAAGCCATTCAATTGCAGCTGCTGCCAGGACATGAGGCCACACCCGTCTCATGTGTGCCTTTACTCGCTTTTAAATAACCAGGTCAAATCTCATAGTACTATTTTGCCTATGAGACAGATTTCTCTAAAATGACCATTTTCTGCACCTACTGCATATAGAAAGATTGTGAGGGTGAAATTACCTTTAATTTGCTTCCTGGGAGAAGTCTTACTATGACATGGCTGTTTATTATCATCTACACATATAAGTTGTGCCATATAGAACCTTTGAGAAAGCTGTATTGGTAGGGAAAGAAGCTGAAAATGTTCTCATTCTGAGCTGCTAAAAAAAAAAAACCCACTCACCTCGCTGGCCATTTCAGATGCTCGCTTTGCTCTCTGAATATCAAGGACTTCTGAACTAAGTTCCATTCCTTTCCCTTTTATTTCATTTTCCAAGTCTTTTTTATATTCTTTCTATAAAACAAGAATAGAATATTTCATTTGAAGATATCTCTGCAATTACTTTAACTCATATGCCAGTTTACATGTCTTCTAGAGACCACAGACAGGAGAAAATATTGCTAGGAAAGAAAAAATTAGATACTGAACATTCTTGCCTTTTCCCATTGACGTTTAATTTTCTCCTCTATCAAACTCAAAGTGGCACCCACTTTACCAGTGCCTCGTCCTTTCTCCCAATATCTTTTGGCATCATACTGAACTTCTTTAAAAAGATATCTTCCCTTTAAGTGTTGGAGAAAATCTTAAGAATAAATAGGCTTCTTTATTTGAAGTGATTTTGGAAATATCTATTTAATGTGAATTTCTAAAAGAACTTACTGGAAAAGAATTACAAAGCCATAGGTTGCAGTAGCCAGAGGTATTTTTAAGTTTGTATTTTATTCAAAGAATTGTTTTAAAAAAAATACCAAATAGTTTCCTGAAAATTGTTAACATAGATTTTGAATGTCTGTCTTAAAATCATTTTTTTTTCAATTTTTTCATATAGTCTCATACAGCGCAGGTTGGCCTAGAAATCTCCACATAGACAAATATGACCTTGAAGTTCTGATCTTTCTCCCCTGCCTTCTGAATGCTGGGATTATAGGTATAGACTACCACACCCATTTTATGTGGTGCTGGGATGGAACCCAGGGCTTTGGGCATGCTAGGCAAGCACTCTGCCAACTGAGCTACAACCCAACCTTCGATGCTTTTAAGTAGTCACAGCTGTTTTACATACTCTTGTATATAAATTATTCTCTATTGACAAGTTTCTTATTTCCTTATTTACTTCCATTATAAAATAATATCTTATTCCATCAAACCAAGTTTCATTTTATGAATATTTTGCTAAATAAAAATTGCAATTCCTTTTAATGGTAAGAAATCAGGTTGCAGTTAATTCTGGGGTTCCTGTCATGGCACATGCCACCCCAATCCTAAATCATTAAATTAGCTTGATGTCTGATCAAACAATAGCTTTAGAGGACTTTGTCAAGCCTGCTTATGATTTTGGAAATAGCCCTCAGTCAAATGACCTTGATAAAAGTCAGACTTTCTACTAATTTGGTCATGTGACCTTTAGGAGACCTTTGAGTAACTCAGTCTCTATTTCCATCTGGACAAAAGGAAATAAAATAAATGTCCTATTAACACCAAAGGGCAATGGAGGAAAATCGGGCAAAAATATTGGAGCAACCAAAGTCCTTACATAAAACATACATTTTAGAATAAAAAGTGATAATTTGGAGACTCTACATGGCAATATAAAGCCATAAAGAACAGAGCACAGAATCCATTTACAATTAAGGACTTATATGTAGAAATTTATAATTGTATTAAGTAACCAAGTGGCTTCTTTCATTAGATATCTCTATGTAACTAAGTGAAAGATTAGCCGTTATGAACGACATACTTGTGTCCCTTCTAAAATCCATGTGTTGAAGCCTTAGCTTCTTTGGGAAGTAATTAGGTTTTGATGAGGTTTTTTTTTCCCCCCGAGACAGGGTTTCTCTGTATAGCTTTGCGCCTTTCCTGGATCTCACTCTGTAGACCAGGCTGGCCTCGAACTCACAAAGATCCTCCTGGCTCTGCCTCTCGAGTGCTGGGATTAAAGGCATGCACCACCACGGCCCGGCCTGGTTTTGATGAGGTTACAGGGTAGATCCTATGATGAGATTAAAGGTTCCATAGAAAAAGAGAGCAGAGTTCCCTTGTTCCTCTGCTGTAGTGACACAGTTGGAAAGCAGTCATCGGCAAGCAAGAACAGAGCTCTCACCCGGAGCCAAATCCACCAGCACCTTGATTTGGGGCTTGGTTTTCAGTATCAAGAGAAATGTCTGACTTGAAACCACTCAGTCTACCATATTTTGTTATAATAGTCCCAAGCTGCTCAATCCAATGAAGAGTTTTCTGGGCCTTTTCCTGCCCAGTTCAGACATTCAGAATCCTAAGTCCAAAATGTTAGCAACTGAATCTTGCTATGTTTTAGTTATAGCATTATTGTTCTGTATACTTCCTTTGAAAGAATTAGGGCAATTTTTCCCCATTGAGAAAGAAGAAAAGAAGAAAAGGAAAGGACTAATCTCACTTTGTCATCTGCATGCAAATGATTGGAAGATCCAGCTTTAACATGCATATGAGTATAGTTTCAAAATGTAGAGCAGTAACAGGACACTCTCATTTATTTGTTCTCAGTTTCAAGAAAATTTACAAGAATAAGAAGTGACCAAAAAAAAGTACAAGCGAATCCCTATAGATGTTATATGGCTATTCTAGAGAATCCCAGTAATTTCTGATGCCACTTTAATGGCAAAGGCCAGCTATCATTTGCTTATTAAAAGTTGACAACAAGATGCCTCCAAATGGAAATCATGCTTCAATTCATTCCACTGGCTTAAGACATTTCTTTCAGAGGAATCATTTCTTTGATTTAAAAATTTAAAATAAGATGGGACTTCACTTTTCTTTTTGTATTCTACTTATACATTACATTCTAGATTACATTAACATATAATCATTTAGATGAGCATATCACAGTAGAATTAGAAGAGCTCTCAATTAGCTTTGAGCCACTTGGAGGAAATGGATTAATTTTTTTAAAGTGTTGATGTATAAGTATGTCTTGATTTATTAAAGTTAAGAAATTTAATATTCAACAAATTTAATATCTTAATTTTGAGCCAAATTCTAATTGAGGTTTCAAGAAAAGTTCTATGAAGATAAAAGCAAAACACAGCAATGAGTTCTTCTGCGCTGTGTGATAATTCTGTAATTTTCCCCTACATAGAAGAGAAAGAACTTTTGAATAAATCATCTATTCAGACTTTCCCAAGTGAGTCCCTCATTTCTGATATCAAATGTCATGATGCTGCAGGGAAACTACCCAAAGAGCTGGAGAACTGGCTTAGGAGTTAAGAGCATGAACTGTTCTTCCAGAGGATCTGACTCAGGTTCCCAGTTCGGGTGGATCACACCTTCAGTTCCAGGCGACCTGAAGCCCTCTTCTGGCCTCCACAAACAATGCACTTATGTACACAGCCACGGGAGAACACATAATTAAAAGTTAAGATTAAATTTTTTTAATTAAAATTGGTTGTAGAATATGTTTTATGATAACTAAATTTAAGAGAATCAAGCTTTCAAAAAATTGGTTTTCTGAGATGGGCATGGGAGCAAATTCCTTTAATCCCAGCACTCAGGAAGGCAGAGGCGGCAGATCTCTGTGAGTTCAAGGCCAGTCTAGTCTAAAAAGTTACAGGACACCCAGAGCAGCTGTGACACAGAAAAACCCTGTCTCAGAAAACAACAACAACAACGAAAACAAACAAACAAACAAACAGAAAAAAACAGGAGAAGAAATAGAAAGTGGGTTTCTCAGGACAATGCTTAGCCTATGCACTAATGTGCTAATCCGTGAAATTCCCCCAAGTGTGGAAAACTCAGCTGTATAATCTGTGGTAGTGGGGCACTGCATACATTCACATCTCCCTAAATAAAAAAATTATATATATATATATATATGTGTGTGTGTGTGTGTGTATGTGTGTGTGTAATCCCATGTATATTATATTATATATAATATAAATATATATTATAGTTTATGTAATATAAAATTATATATAATTCCACATATATAATTATATATATGGATTATGAGAGAGAATCAAGCTTTTACTTAATATTTTTTGTAAAAACTAGCTGCTATGAAGCTATAAAACTCACTACCCACAAAGCTTCTGAGCTAGAATCACAATGCAAAAATAGAATAATTTTCAAGTTCTTCCAGAAAAACTGGACAATTTCTTTCTTCAAAAGTAAGTAGACATACTAACTTACACATCCCTATATTAAGAAAATGCAAGTCTCTGTTAGTAAAGACCAGAAAAAAAGAGTTAACATCACAAATATGCAATTAGTAGAGAACTGCTAAGTAGATGTTTCTGGATTCACTTCCCCAGTTTTCCTTTTTTGTGACATGTAATATAAACACATAAGGCCGTACCTCCCTCATCAGGTTGGTGATGTACTTCACATGTAGAAATGCAGGAGTCTTGTCTAAATCCAGTGAGGACCTCCCTTTAATCTCCTTCTCAAAATCTTCTTTGTAAACTTTCTGTCAAATAAGACCATATCATATTCAATGTAAGGAACTCTAGTGAGTATAAGAAAACTATGAGAACAGGCATTCATTCTCAGAACCAAACTATGTTTTCTCATATAATTCTACCATCTCATCTTCTTTATTGTTTTTTAATTACAAAAAGCTTGCAAATAAATCAAAACAACTTCATACACAAAAATTAAGCAGTCTTTTTAACAACAGAGTAATAATTTCAGTTTGGGCAATTATACAATATAGATGGGGTTTTTTCATCAAGACCATCAGTCAGCTCTGTCCCGCCAGCCAGCTCCCAAATAACCACACAGAGACTTATAAATGCTCAGCCGATAGCTTAGGCTTGTTACTAATGAGCTCCTACAACTTACATTAACCCATATTTTTATTCCTTTACTTGCTGTCATGTGACTCACAGCAACACAATTCTACCAATGAAGAACAGAGTCACCAAGCAGCTTCTCACGCTGAGCAAAGGCACTGAACATCTTATGTGATTAACATCATTCCATTTTACGAGAAGAATAAGACAGGCTTTCTGACTGGATCATCTGATGACTTCACTCAAAAGGAAGTTTGGCTCATCCACTGGAAGAAAATCTGGTGGTGTAGAAGCCAGTTCAAACTCTCCAAATGTATAAATGCTCAAGACCCCATTATCCTTCTCAGAGGCAGCCTTTTGTGAGCCCGGGAGAACCAATTTTAAAATGCAATCAGATGAATGGGAAATGGGTGTTACTGTTGCTTCATGACTTGAGCACTGAGACTATTGCTTTACTACTTATGGATTTCTCATACAGATGAAGTTATACTGTGAGGATAACCTTGTCATAATGTTAGAGGTTCCTCCTTAAGAGTTCACAGCAGCAGCTGGAGATGGTCCATGATTAAGCACTTATTCATCATGTATGAGGCCTGGAGTTCACGTGAGAAATAAATGGAAGATGACTATGGTGATCCTGTTGGGGAGGAGCTAAATCTATAACAATTCTTGCCTTTCAGGCCTGCTTTGATATCCTTGGCTATGAATATAAATTCTAGCATTTGAGTTACACCCTTGAAAATCAAAGGCAACCTGTGTTTTATTTTTAAAGATTTACATATTTTTTATTTTATGTGTATGAGTGTTTTGGCTGCATGTATACATGTGTACCATGGCAGCCAGAAGAGAGCACTGAATTCACTGGAACTGGAGTTAGATGGTTGTAAGATGTCATATGGGTGTTGAGTACTGAAACCGAGTCTTCCACAAGATCAGCAAGTGCTCTTTACCACTAATCAACCTCTCCAATCCTAATAACCCATGTTTTACGATTAGGAAGATAACCTCTTCAAATGGCAAAGTATCTATTCATCTGAAATATTCAGTAAACAGGAGCCAGATTTACCAAATGTTTTATTCAAAATACATCATAAAGATGATAAAATAAATAAATTATACCTAAGACTGTTACTTATGCAAAATGAGAAGCTGTTTCTATGTTCATTGTGCACTTATTACAAAGAAAAGTAATTGTGTGAATAAACATATTCTCCAAAGCAGAAGTAAGGTGAAGAGAAACACGTTGCCTCCTCACTTAGCATTTGTGTTACATATAGTTACTCAACCAATAACGAGCATGGTTGTGAGAAAAGGCTGGAGCAGATAGATGTCCAGTAAATCAATCAAGAAGTTGCATTAAAAACATTTTGACTTAAAGAACCATAACTACACACACAAAAGAAAAATTATGAGAAATTGTTCTTTTTTCAGGCAGAACTAATTGGGACAGCATGGTGGTTCTCTTCAGGTCTGCTTTTTCTTTCTATGTCCAAAGGTGTTTTTGTACATCACATTATCTAAAATGTTTAGATATTTATTTCTCTAGCCTTGAGAATATCAATCTGGTCCAGAAGATTCCCCTAATGGAAGCCCTGACTGACTCTCATCAAGCCTTTCTAAGAGCAGGCAGAACTGAAAAATCTGAAGGGAAAAAGAGGAATCTAACCATCAGTGGCTATAATTAAAGGGACAGCCTGTCTGTCACACTAGGAGGAGGGGAAGAGCAAACGGGGAAGAAAACGAGAGAGACTATCATGGATGAGGCATTAAAATCCCAGCTCTCCAAATTACTATCGTTTCTCATTTAGAAACAAGGCCTTGAAATATGTTAACCACGAATGATGAGGTAGGTGCTGGTGTATTGGTGAGAGGGGAGTTAAATAATCAGAGTACAAAAAAAAAATTAAGATAATCACAGGAACAGCATGATAGAGGGGTTTCAATATGAGTCCCTGTCTCTGGCTGAGGATGCCAGGAGAGCGTGGCAGGGAGCTGACCAGCTTAGGAGGCATGAGGAGGGTGACAGGGTGCTGTGGGGTGTCTGTGAGGATCCATGGGAGAGCAACAGGGAGGATGTGAGGGACCACAGGGTAACTGTGGGGGGGG
>CABHPH010154662.1:0-20489 GCA_902168325.1 Peromyscus nudipes
AAAATTAATACTAGGTAAGAAATATGAATCATTTAAGAATCACAGGTATAATCATGGGAAAGGCCAGAGGCAGTCTTACTAACATCTCGAATGTAGGCATAATTCTTTTAAAAACTTGTTACAATGAATGCAGATATCAATATTAAAACACATTTCAAACGTTAGTATAAAAATATGTAAGTATAATAGCTGGCCAAGCCAGGAGTAAAGTAAGCTGTGTGTCTCCATGGTCATCAGTTCCTGCCTTCAGGTTCCTGCTTCGAACTCTTGCCTTGACTTTATTCAATGAGTGATTATGACCTGTAAACAGGGATAAATCCTTTCCTCCTCCAATTTGCTGAGTCTATGGTTCATCATAGCAACAGAAATAAAACTAAAACAGGAATTGAAACCAAAGAGTGGACGTTTCTCTTATGGACAGAACCAGGGGGCTTTCGAGCCTTGGACTGTGGTATGGGAGGAAGGTATACAACTGTGGGGCTATGAACTGGAAAAGCCATAAGTGCTTAGAGCATAGGAGCTGTTGTGGTGACTTGGAAGATCCAGCTGAGAGCAGTGCAGGCTATGGAGGCCTGGCTTGTGGGGTTTTAAAGAGAAACACAGACTTTCTCAAGGCTGTTTCTTGATATTTTATATTAAGAATCTGCATTGAAACCTTTGCTTTCACTTGCAGAGATTAGTTTTCTGGGGCTGAAACCTTGGCTGTGACTAATAAGAGAACATCATCATTAAGGGGAAATTTTCTGGGAAATATATATCCTCGGGGTCAGTACGCAGGAGGTACATACAGTCCAAGGGGCAGTATCTCAGTCTGGAGCCAAACTGGTTAATGTGCAATTATAGCATGAATCTTAAAGAGTCTTTATTAATAAAATCAAACCTGAGCCAGGTATTGGGGCGAACACTGGAAGATCAGAGAGACAGAACAAGCCACAGCTAACCTCACCTGGCCAAATTCTCAGCTGATCTTGTTGCCTCAGACTGGAAGCCTCTGTGTCCTCGTATCCAAATGGCTCTCAGCTGAACTGTGCTGCTAGAAGCCTGAATGCTTAACCAGCCAAATGCTTAACCAGGCCAAATGCTTCTAGTTCCTGGTCCTCATGCCTTATATATCTTTCTGCTTTCTGCCTCACTCCCTGGGATTAAAGGCTCGCTTTCTGAGATTAAAGGCGTGAGTAACCATGCTTGGCTGTATCCTTGAACACATGGATTTCTGCCTCTGAAATGCTAGGATTAAAGGCGTGTGCTACCACTGCCTATCCTCATGTTTAATATTGTGGCTGTTCTGTCTCTGACTCCAGATAAGTTTATTAGGGTGCACAATATTTTGGGGAACACGATACCACCACATGCAATAGTCTCCACATGATACTGGTTTTAATGGCACAAAGGGCTCATATATAAGTGCTGATGCTTGGAACTATGTAACAAGTCCCAGAAGAAAGGCCAGGAGGCCATTGGTAAATGTGCAGGTTCAGTTGTAATGGATACTCCTGCATATTGATGACACCAGTACTGGGAGATGATCAATAATGACATCAGTGTGTTTGGAGTAGAGCCTAAGGGCAATGTACTGTATGCTATAGATGGCTTAGTTGGAGAGGTTAGGACATCCAAGTCCTTTGGAGCTCAAAATATCATGAGTCATGTACCAGTTACAATAAAGTTAGCTTTTTATACTATTGGGTTTTGAGTTTGCTTTAAGGCGATTAAAATTGCCTTGGCTCTTTCCTCATGAACTAAGAAAGTATATACCTTACTTTCGATTTTTCAGAGTTAAGGTACATTGGATATTTAAAGGAACATGGACTTATCAAGTGTTGAAATATTTTAAATTTTCTTTTATTGCAAATAATTTTTTCATAGAATATATTCCCAGCACCTGGGAGGCAGAGGCAGGCAGATCTCTGTGAGTTCGAAGCCAGCCTGGTCTACAGAGCAAGTTCCAGGACAGCCAAAGCTACACAGAGAAACTCTGTCTCCAGGATCCAAAAAAAAAATGCCTTCCCCTCAAAAAAGGCCCAATATACTCTGATTATGGATTCCCTCCCACAGCTCCCCCCATATCTTCCCTGCCTCCCCTGCCATCCAAATAGACAACCTTTCTTTCTCTCTCTCTCTCATTAGAAACAAACAGGCAAGTAAAAATATTTATAAAATAAGATAGAACAAAGATGATTAAACTAGAATAGGACAAAAACAAATGGAAGAAAAACATTTTACAATTCCTGTGACTTTTTGCACAAAAGTTGCATATTGTGATATTAACATGATGAAGACAAGAAAAGAAGGTTACGTTTTTGTGTTTCAGCAATGATCTGCATGAATGTGTGTGTGTGTGTGTGTGTGTGTGTGTGTGTGTTTAACAAGGAGAGGGATGCTGGTCAGTGTTTGTCAATTTGGTAGAAGCTTAGACATACCTTGGAAGAGGAATTGTAATTGATAATTGTCTCCACTGAGTTGACCTGTGGGCATGTCAGTGGGACATTTTTGATTGCTACTTGCAGTGGTAGAGCCAAGACCCCTGTGGATAGTGCCACTCCTGAACCATTTGCCTGTGCTATGTAAAAAAGCAGATTGATCCAGGCAGAGAGAGGCAAGACACTAAGCCACATTCTTCCATGGATTTTGCTTTAGTTTGTGCATCCAGATTCCTGCCTTTATTTCTAGCTCTGAATTCTGCAATGATGAAGTATGATCTGTGTATTGAAATCAACCTTCTCTTGGCCAAGTTGGTCATGTTCAGATTTTAATAAGAGCAACAGAGAGCAAACTGCAGCTACTAATGCCCAAATACATCAGTTTATTTGATCTTGTTTCTCCCTACCAAGCCACTTAAAAAAGAAAGAACGAATAGATTAATTTTTAAAATGACAGTTTATTACATGGCGTAGGTATGCTATAATGACAGTTAAAACGTAGGTGGAGAGATGTTTGAAACACTGAATTTAGACTAAGAGTTTGGGAGGATCAAGAGGATGAATACTAACTATCTGGGTTAGGATTCCCAGAAGAAACAAGGAGTAAGACAATGGAAATTATTTTAAGCATTAGGGCTAACAATGAATGGTAATATTAGTGGAAAAGTTAGAATATTGGTAAACAAACCTAGATATACAGGGAACATGGGTGTGTTTGGGAATAAACAGAAAAATAATTTTGGTAAGATAAAAAGTGACAATAAACACAATATTAAGAGAACACAACCAAGGAAACAGAGGAAAATTATTCTCATGGAGAATGAGCTAGACTGTTAGCTTGTCCTTGTCTTGGTAAATTCTTTGTAAGTCAGGGAGATTAGGAAAACAGATGCTAAGTCATTTCTAAACCTAAGCACAAAATTACTGTTTCTACTGAGACACAGAAATTGTTTTCTAAATATGAATGTCATAGTCAATAGCCCCAGAGAACAAGAAACATCATCTCCATAATATATAAAAGTATATGCTGCATATCACATGTTCACATCTTCAACTGACTCAATCTTTAATTCAGTGGTCCTCTACCTATGGGTCATGATCTCTTTGTGGCTCAAATGACTCTTTCACAGAGGTTGCACATGGAATATCCTGCATATCAGATATTTACAATACTATCATAACAATAGAAATGTGCAGTTATGATATAGCAATGAAATAATTTTACAGTGTGATCACCACAACATGAGTAACTGCATTAAAGGGTCATAGCATTAGGAAGGTTGAGAACCACTGATTTAATTTTATTTTTCATAAGATTTTCTTGATTGTTTTGAAATTTCGCATCATGCATCCCAATCTGAATCATTTCCCAGTCCTTCCATGTTCACATTCCACCCTTTTAAGCTACCCCCACAAAAGAAAATACATTTTTTCACTCCTCCATCTTTCACACCTCTTCATCACATACTCATTTTTTTGGAGTTGCCATGGGGGATGTGGTATGTTACACAATATACCCTTTTGCTCAAAACAGCTTTATTTACAAAACAGCTTTATTTATTTATTTATTTACAAATGTTCATTGCAATGTTATTGATCTGGTTCAAGGCATCTGGCTTCTGGTACATCATCAAGACTGAACACTTATTGAAACTTCTCTCAGATATCCTGTTTTTACCCAGAGTCATGGAGTTCCTGGGCTATAACTCTGCAGGAGCAGTCCCTTAATACTCTCCAGTAGGTCATAGATGTGGTAGATGTTGGGGTGGGCCAACTAAAAGCCCTAGATGCTGACCTGGGTGGTAGCTGAGTTATTCAGTCTACACCTCCACTAGGACTGTCCCTCTCAAGCAAGGGTCAGGGGCAGCTGTCTATTGCCCATGTCATCTCTGAACCCAGGTCATTGGGGCCAGTTCTGGGGGTAAGGAGCAGCTTTCCAGCTGAAGTGGCAAAAGACAGGACTGGTTTTCTGGTGCCTAGGCCCCCAGGTCAGCTCTCCTATAGACATCAACATGGACCCTAGCTTGGTAGGACCACAGACCCAGACATGGCCCTCAAACACAACTCAAGCCAGGACATCACTATGGCCTTGGGTTGCAGCACAGGTCAGTCAGAATGGTATGGTCTCAGTGACAATGTGGCCCCTGGACAACAACATGTCCTCAGGCGGCCACCCAGACCCAGTATCTCTCATGGCTTTCAGTGTTAACAGGGGCTACAGACTTTATCACAGACCTCAGTTGACTCTGGTTGAGCCATAGACCCAGACATGGCTCTTGACTGCAACATGGCCCAGATATTACTATGGCTTTGGGTGGCAGCATAGGCCACTCAGATTAGTATGACATGGGTGGCAAGATGGCATTCAGACATTAGTGTGGCCCCCTGTGGTGGCTCAGACTACAGACATCAGTATGGCCTTCTATGGTCACATATGTAGGCACATCAGTACAGATCCCAGCTGTGGTAGAGCCACAGATATGGTCATGTTTCATGAAGTTCTTATCATTATTTTTGTTTGTTTGTTTGAGACAGGGTTTCTTTGAGTAGCCCTGGCTGTCCTGTAACTAGTTCTGAAGATCAAGCTGGCCTGGAATTCAGAGATCCACCTGCTTCTGATTCCTGAGTACTGGGATTAAAGGCATGCATGACCACTGCTCTGGATCCATTTTTAAACAACAGAGACCTCTGCTTGGTAGGATTGGGATGGTAGGTAAAGTATGGGATGCCTTTATTTCTGACTATGCGACTAAGTTTTCATTCCAGGTACCAGTCATCAGGTACACCTACTCGGGAATACATTTTCCGTTCCAGAAAATGAGAGCCTGCCACAGTAGATTTTGAAATTCTATTTCTTGTTTTCTGTATCATTCACACTTACATTTATTTAATTATAAACTCTGATGACCTTGTTTTCTTTTCTCGAAAAAACTTTTCTCAATGCTGAGCTCCTAATGTTTTTTTCTTTCTATTATTCTAAAGATGCTCACACCATATACTAAAAGATGCTCAGAAGAATGTAGCATATGCTACTATTTTAAGAAAATATTTTCTTTTATTAAGAAAAATTTTTCATTCACTTTACACACCAATCAAAGATCCCCCTCTTCCCTCCTCCTGCCCCCCCAGCCTCCCCCTCCCAACCCACTCCCAACTCCCACCCACAAGAAGACAAGGCCTCCCATGGGGAGGCACATTCAGTAGATGCAAGTCCAAGCCCTTCCTCCTGCCTCAAGGCTGCACAAGGTGTCCCATCATAGGTAGTGGGCTCCACAAAGTCCACTCATACATCAGATGGGTTCTGATCCTACCGCTAGGGGGCCTCCCAAGCAGATCAAGCTACACAACTGTCTTACCATGCAGAGGACCTAGTCCAGTTCCATGCAGGCTCCACAGCTGTTGATCCAACTTTCATGAGTTTCCTCTTGTTCGGTTTGGTGGTCCCTGTATGTTTCCCCGTCACGATCCTGATGCACTTGTTCATAGAATCCCTCTTCCCTCTATTTGATTGGACTCCTGGAGCTCTGTCTAGTGATTGGCTGTAGATCTCTGCATCTGCTTCGATATTATCATCCTGCGTGAGATAACCCAGATTCAGAAGGACAAACATGGTGTACCCACTCATAAGTGGATACTAGATATAAAGCAAAGGGTAATCAGGCAACAACCTACAACTCTAGAGAAGCTAACTAGCAGGGAAGACCCAACGAGGGGTGCATGGACCACCCTGGGAAGGGGGAAATAGATGAGATCTTCATGAGTAAACTGGTGATGAGGGGTGGGCAATGGAGGGTAGGGGATAGGGGATGAGAACATAAGGGAATGGGATGGTTGAGCTGGAACAGGGTTGGAGGGGAAATGCAATGAAAGAGATACCATGATAGAGGGAGACATCATGGGGATAGAGAAAAACCCAGTCCTAGGGAAGTTGCCAGGAATCCCAAAGGATGACCCCAGCCTGGGCTGCTAGCAATAGTGGAGAGGGTGACTGGACTAAACTGGCTTGCTCCAGAGGTCAGACCAGTGAATACCCTAACTGTCATCAAAGAAAACATTGTTAAAAACTTATTTGTTAATGCACATGGATTGCAGGTAACATCTTTAAATTTGTGTCCTGTAAGCATATACTGATTTTTATAACTGAAGAGATACAAATGTAATATTATGGCTGGAAAACATCGTTTTTTATAACCTTTCAGTAACTTTAAATCTTAATTTAAGAAAATGTTTATTTTATAAACTATTAAATATTTAAGTATTTAATATTTCTATAGTGTTATATTACAGAACTTATTATTTGTTATTATGCATTCTGAAAACTTTTTATGGACACATGTACAAACCAGTGAGTTTTGATGCATCAAACAGGATAATCAATGTCCAGACTGTGTTTGTGTATCTAACATATCATACATATCATCCTTTCACAATTTGAGTTAGAAAATATAGTGGTATTTCAAAAATATCCTAAATATTGTCAATAACATGCCATAATTGAAGAGTTTTTATACAATTGAAACATATAAAACCAAAGAAAAATCCCAAAACACTCATTTTAATAAGCAAACATTAGTAAACTGATATATGAGAATTATAATATATTTAATATTATGGACGTTAAAAACAATTCATATCTATATCATTTAATTTTTATCAGCAAACTTTATTATATGAGAAAGTTGTCCAGGTAATATCATTTTCAAGTGTAGAAATGTATCTCCCTTAGTTATGTGTTACTCTATCCCGACTATTACAAATTAAAAGTGACTCTGTCAAAGGAGGCAAACCCTAAAACAATATACTGGAAATCAAAACTGTGGGTTAGAATTTTCTTACTTGAAACTCTCTTGATGTAGAGCTACCAAGGATAGATTTCAGCAGTTATTAACATTCCTCTTTCAGGTTAATATCAAGTCAACAAAAATTTGGAGCACCCTTGACCCTGTTCCCAAGGTGTAAATTAGTAATATAATGGCAATATTCAGATCGGCCAATGTAGACCAAGCTCCCTTTGAGGAAAGCAACATGGGGTACAACCTCCCTGCTGAGAATCATCTTGATTTGTGAAATAATAATTTGGAATAGCTGTATCTGCAAATCAAATGGAAAGAAAATGTGGAAAAAATAATCTATGGTACTTCTATGGATTGGACCATTTTTATATGTCATCATTATTTTAATTTTTGAAATAAATGGTTGAAGAATAAAAGATTCTACTAGATATTACCTCAATGCCACTTTATCTATAATATTTTGACATGGAATTTTGAGTCTGCTTTTCAAATTGTGTTTGAAGCATGAGCAATGATTAGTTTGTATCACTAACTGAATGATATGAAAATATAATTCTCACTTTAGGGTACGGGGCTGCTTGAAATATTAGTTCAACATGGACATCAGTGTTCTGAAGCTCTGAAAAGACAGCATATATCTCAGAACCTGCTCAAAGTTCTTAAATATTATCTGCTCCTTCTATTGCTCTCCTCACATTTATTATTAACCAACATGACATAATTTCTAAATGTGTCTGGCTATTTTAACTATAGCATTTCCAATGCTATTAAATATGATTTAACTAAATCCAAGCATTTATTCCCAGGGATGTGGATACTTCCTCCAAGCTTTCTGTATTAAAACCATTAGAATTCAAACCTTACTGAAATTCATATTTGAAATTTGAAAATTACATTTGAAATTTACATATTTATTCATGGTGAAAATAACCTTACTTTAAACTTAGGAATCCATTGGAATCCATCACTTTAAATAAGGAGTTCTATTGAATTCTAAATGTGGTGGATATCGAAAGTCAGCATTTGAACTTCAAAATTATTAGCATACAGAACAGTGAAACTCAAATTTCTCTTGAGACATGAGTTAATTTCTTTCTGAGCTGTGAGTTAACGTGGAATAATTTCTCAATACTGTGGATGAATTAGTACTAAATCTGATCATTCAATTATGTGAGAGGAAATATTTTATGTTAGACAACATGCAGGTGTAGAATCGATTAACTACACATTCTGCAAGCGGCAAATCTATACAAAGTAGGCTTTCAGCTGATGATGACAAAGCTAAGACCTAGAAGTAACCAAGGGCCTTCCAAAGGTCAAGCTAAGGTTCAAGGAGCCTTGGTGATATTTGGCTTTTGATTATCAGCCATTTCCTGCTCTGAGTTTCTTTTTTGATACTGTAGCTTTTCCATCATTTATTGGGCACCATTTCCCCTCAACTAAAGGAATATTTAGATAACCTGCACTGACAGCTGTGCACAGCCAAAACCCCAGTTCAAGCCTCCCTGTAATTATCATCATTGGCAGCATCCGGCCACGTCCATCCCCAGATGAAGGAAAGTACCTTATCAGAGATACCTCTGTACTCTCTAAGAATGGACTTAAGCATTCAGGCTACCTGTTTGAAAAGAACTGGCGGATGTGCCAATTAAGCTTAACTTCCTCCTTTCCCAAATCTTACCTCTAGTTCCCAATCTCCCTTTAACTATCACCAGAGGCATCTAGCTGTACACAGGTTGCCTAGCAACCAAGCACACTTTCTCCCACCCTGCAGATAAATGGCAGATAGCTTGGGCAGATAGTAGCCACAGGAAAAAAGAAGGCAGTTTTATTTTCTCCCATTGACCTAGCAACTTATAGATTCTTAACATTTTCTACGAATCACATTTAAGAATATAGTTGAGCACATAAGATCCCTCTTCTTAGATATTACCCACAATTAGCCTTTAGTTAATTCATTTCCCCATTGGTCACTTCCCTTTGGGGTTGCAAATATTAATTAATGGTTATTGCCCCTCTATGTGATTCTCATTACCCCTCCATTTGAGCCTGGAAGCCTGGTTTTGCACTGCCAAGGGATTACTCCTTGTAAGTGTACATATACTAGAACTTCCAGGGCACGAGGGATGGAGAAGAGAAAAGAAAATGGAAGAATTAGATGGGTAAGAACTTGAGAGAAACAAACTGAGATAAGGAGAGAGAAGGAGATGGAAGAGGAGATGATATGGGGAAGAACAAGATGGATGAGAACCTAGAAGGGGCAGAACTAAGATGAAGGAATTAAGATAGAACCTAGAGGGGACCGCAAACAAGTGTAGAGAGAAAGCAGACAAGAAAGGAGCTAATTATGAGAGCAGAATATAAGCTTGTAACTGACACAGAATAATAAGCATGTGGACTAAGGAATTTCATGTACATAGATTCATTTCTTCTCATCAAAGATTAATTATCAGCTGGTTGTTGATTCTTCCCGGACCCTTGGAGGGGACTATTGTGGGGCTGGACCCCCATAGTCCTCGATATATATAATTATGAGTTGTTAAAACTCATATTAAATTTAACTGTTGTGTTATCATTTAAACCTTTATCATCTTAAGTCTTTCAATTAATAGATGATTCAAAATGCAAGTTAGATTTTTCATTCATCTTATGAATCTAGTAGATCAAAATACTACTTCAGTATTAATATTGATTTCATAATATGAACCATAAGGCTTTTATGAATCATTTTCAGGAACATTTACAGCTTTCTGTAGCCTTTATGTTGTAATGTATTCAGAAAAGAAACAGACTTTGAGAAACAGACTCATAATAAATTATCTCATTTAGAAGATTTTCCACATATAATGTAGTTCTGGGTTATTATAAATCCAAGGATGCTTCTTGGGTATCTAAAAATCATGATGAAGGGAAAGAGTGATTAATTAGAACTTCCTTGTATCAAGACAACACCAATGCACTACCCTCTTAATGTAAAATGATTGCAATGTTCATATTCTTTTCTTTATGAACAGGCATGGAATTTTCTTTTATTTCAAACCTGTCAAGTTCAATATGATTCATTTGAAAAATATGTAAATATAAAGTTGATCTGTGATATTGAATAATATTGAATGCACAATATTCTTGCCAACCAAATGTGATTTCCTATGATAATTTCAGAGTCTCTTTTATTTGCCCCCTATTATCAACAGGGGAAACATTCTTTTCTTATTTCTCACTAATCATTTCTGACAAGTCGTTGGCAAGCTTAGCTGTGAAGAGCTGTCCATAGGGTTCCAGGTCAACCTCACCCCTAGGGAAGAAACCACACATGATGTCCAAGAATAAATGCCCTCCAACAGAGGAAAAGGACAGCACTTGCCATAGTCCTCAGCTCGCGTTTTTCAGCATAATTAGCTTGTCTTTTTTTTGTAATATAATTTAACTGCTTAAGATTTTGAGTCAACTGAAAAAACTCATAATTTTGTTTGCTATGACATAAGCAAGAGTTTCATATTATATTCAAATTCTCTTGTTTTGACCATCTCTTTTACATGCCATATTTGCTAAAATGGCAACAAAAACTTTCCAATTTCCAATCAAATTATTGAAGAAGAAGAAAATTTCAAAAGGATTATGTAATGTGATATATGTGTTTTGTGTGTACATCTGTGTGTGTGTCCATAGCTGCCTACATTCATGTTTTTGTGGATTTCAGTGAAGGAAAGAAAATTGGAAAGTAACCCATTTGAAAACAGCAACAATAAAACAAACAAGCTGAGGTGTTGTGAAGTTAATAGACATGCCATAATTTCTGAGTAGTTCCAGCAAAAATGCTGCTTATAAGGTCCAGTGTCTTTCTGTCTCTGAAGTGTACCCTTCCTCTCCATGAGGATCCAACATCTAAGGCAGAGCTAAGAAGCAGACATAGACCAAGGAAGTCATGGGAGCAAGCCAGTACCATTCTTCCATGACTTCTGCTTCTAATTTCCTGCCTTGTGTACTGCCCTGGCTTCTTTTGATGATACATTGTGTTGTGAAATTGTAAGATGAAATATTGCCATACTCAAAAAAAAAAGTGAAGCAGGCATGAGAATTTGATAAGATATTAATCTGCTGATCTGCTGTTCTTGTGCTTCCCAGCCTCCTGACTATAGTTTTAATGGATTACCTTGATTAGCCAACCTTACAATTCTTATTATTATAGCACAAAGATACTAAGATAGGTCCTAGAAAGGGAGGAAAAAGTGATAGCTACATTCAGTAGCTTTCACAGACTGATCTAAAGCCTAGTACAGTGAGAGGATGTCCTAGTTTCCTTCTGATATCTTTTAAAATTTCATCATTAAATTGTTGGGAAGTCATAAATATTCTTATTAATGCAATAATCTTATAAATAATCATGATGATACAATTCTTTAAAGAAGAATGAGGCATGGAGTGGGGGAGCAAAGAAAGAGATATTTTGATAGAGGGAGAAATTATGGAGTTAGGAAGGAACATGGTGCTAGGGAAATTCCCAGGAATCCACAACGATGACCCCAGCTTAGACTACTAGCAATAGTACAGAGGGTGCCTGAACTGGGCTACCCTGGTAATCAGAATGGTGAATACCCTAACTGTCATCATAGAGCCTTTATACACTAACTGATGGAAGCAGATGCAGAGATCCACAGCCAAGCACCAGGCAGAGCTCTGGGAGTACAGTTGAAGAGAGGGAAGAGGGATCATATCAGCAAGGGGGGTCAAGATCATTATGGGGAAATCTACGGAGATACCCCAACCAAGCTCATGGGAACTCATGAACTTTAGACCAACAGCTGTGGAACCTGCATGGGACCAGACTAGGCCCTCTGCATAGCGGAGACAGTTGTGTAGCTTGCTTTGTTTGAGAGGCCCCTGGCACTGGGATCAGGATCTAACCCTGGTTCATGAGTTGGCTTTTTGTAGCCCATTACCTTTGGTGGGACACCTTTCTCAGCCTTGATGCAGGAGAGAGGGCCTTAGTCCTGCCTCAACTGAATGTACCAGGATTTGCTGGCTCACCATTGGAGGCCTTACCCTTTCAGAGGAGATGGGGAATGGGTTAGGAGGGAAGGCATGGGGTGGGGAGTGGGAGGAGGGATAAGAGAGGGATCTGTGGTTGGTATGTAAAATAAATTTAAAAAAATTCTTAAATTAAAAACAAAATGAAGTTTGTGCATTACTGTAATCTTATTTTACGATCATGTAAAATTTGATGTGAATATAGACTTCATGATAATTAGTAAGGTGTTTATTAAAAAGATGAACATAAATGCTAGCAGTATTATTATTCAAAGCATATCAAGGGTAAAATTATCTATTAGAAACATAAAAATAAATTTTATTCTAAGGGTAATTTTCAATCATTAGTTAAATGATACAAAAATAAAATAAATATTATTGTCAAAAATAGAGAAAATGAAATAGGAAAATGAAATAGTACAGAGCACAAAGAAAACTGCTCAGTTTGCATAGAAATTAGGTAATTAGCCCTTCATCTACACAGGTAGAAGTTCATAACCCTAATTACAATAATTGTATAAACTTCCAAGACTTAATGGTAAAATGTGAGAAGGAAAATGAAATGCTTTGTTGCCCATTATATAATTTTATTTGAATTTACTTCATAACATTCCCATAGATTGCATGACTTTAACATTTTGTGCATATAATTATTTTAGAGTACTAGGGAACTGTTAGAACTTTACTAGAAATAAATGCATGGTGGAAAGTGGGTGCCTGGGGTGATGAAAGCCTGAGAGACTATAAGAATTTATGCCATTTTTTTCTAAAATTAATGTGGTTGGACGGTAATTCTTTGATACTCCATTATTTTCATGCATGAATATGGATTGTAATGACTCTAATTATTATTTTAAAATAAAACAAAAGCCTCAGCTTTGGTTAATGTGTGATCACTAGCTGCATGATGCACACATGTTGTTGGCTTTGGTTAATTTGACAAACATCTGCAGACAAATTATCTGTAAGAAATAGTGCTCAAAGAACAGCAGGGTGTGTGTAAGAAGTCAATGCTCCTGACATCCAGCAGATCGTGTATGTGTGAGGCATGTAAACAGACAGAAATGAACAAGGAACATTCACAGAGGTGATAGACACCATCACATTCCCTTTGATCAAGGCCAAAATTAATCAGAAAATGAGAGAAAGTAAACATATCAACCCATGTCAAGTACTGATAAAGATATCAAAAAGAGTTAGCAATTAACACTATTACAAGATACTTTGACTTAGACAATGACACGTAAGGGTTAAAAATGTACTGATTATGAATTTTGATATTTATGAATTGAGAGTATAATATTTTACCAGACAAATGTACCAAGAAGAATAGTGATTGAAACAGAAAAAGTTCTGAAAAAAGAAAGAAACTGAAAACGTACAATTTGCAGTAAGACTACAGCAGGTTATTTAAGAAAGGGAATAAAGACAATGAAGACCAGATTAAAAAATAACAATGTGTCCCTAGTGAAGCAAGGTAACACATTTAATGCAAAACAATGTCATAAATTAAAAGGAAGCAGAAGTATTTAAGGGGAAATGTTCTGTAGTGTATGTAAAAACTAAAATGAAAACTAACATGAAATGAAGTACATGAACAAGAAAATGACATTATTGGAGAGGATCCTGTCTTCTCCCATCTGTCTAGACATTTATGATAGTCACAAGCTTCCCTCTTGTTCATTTCCTTTTCATTATGCTACATTTCCTAGGGCTCATGCTAACTTCCAATAATTATGTGAATGTTTTAAAGATGATATCCGACTAAAATAGCAAGATTATGTCATTTAAATGGTGGAATTGTAAAGAAAACTTTAGTCATGAGTAGGAAGCCTCAAAATCAGGATAGATGACCAATGGAAAGGGTCCTTCATCCCTTCTATGTAAGTTTCTCATGAGAAAGTGACATCTGTGGGCTGGAAGTTTGAGAGAGGAGATTGCTAGGCAAGTGTTTTATCACGGAGCAGTGTCCTTGGCCCTATTATTTTTTTTTAACATTTTACTTTAACTTGTATTATATTAGTCACTTTTTTTCAAATGTAGAGGTAGCACTTTGCCATAGTTTTTTTAATATTACATTAATGTGTCTGCATGCTTGGTGTTGATGCTACTTTCCATAACTTACCCTGCTCCCCTTGAATTATGTGGTGGATTGAGCCATCAGGAAAAGACTGCACATTGTGAAGGCCAAACATAAAAGCAGAGTGGGTGTCCATGATCCCAAAATAAAAACTGACACAGAAACTCAAGATACATAAAAGAACAAGGCAACCTGACTCCACTAAAGTTCACAGTTCCTTAACAGCTAAATCTAAATATAAAATTAGAAACAAAGCAGAATAAAATAAAAAAAAAGAATCAAAAAGTTCAATTTAAAAAATGACAGGTCTAGTCTGAGAAGATACACATCAGATTGAAGTGAGGGAAATTAATAGATTTTTAGGATTCAGGAAAGATACATGTTTCTTAAAAGAAAAACAAATACAAAAACTACAAAACTCTATAAGCCAAAGTGTTTTTTTTTAATTGAAATTAAATTATGTCACTTTCTCTTCTCTCCTCTCTCTAGTCCATCACAGCTACTTTCCCTGGAAACCCTCCTATGTACTCTCTTTCAAGAGGATGCCCTTTTTCTTCTATTACCATTGCTACATAGCTATGTGTGTATACATAAAAGGGTATGCACAATTACATATTCACAAACTACAAACCTCTGGGGTATAATTTTGTCCTTAGAATGTACATAGTTTCCAAGTTTATAGATAGATAACCAGGAGGTGGAAAAGTAGATAACAGTGTTGTCCAAGCATAAGATTGGGGTTGAACTCCAGGCACTAGTGGAGAAGGCAGAGAGTGGCCATGCACTGCCAATTCCCTTAGCACTGTGAGGCAACAGAGACAGGAAGATTGGTGTGATGTGCCGGCCTCCAATCTAGCTCCAAATTCGATGAAAGACACTGGCTCAAATGAATAGGATGGGGGACAACAGAGCAGACACTAGACTTTTTCAGACTTCTATGTACACACAGACATTTGCACCTGCACACACATATATGCATCTATCATAACCTCAGGTTCTCTCTCTCTGAACACACATACACACACACACAACGAGAGAGAGAGAGAGAGAGAGAGAGAGAGAGAGAGAGAGAGAGGATAGATGACAGATGATAGACAGGCAGACAGACAGACAGACAGACAGATAGATAGATAGATAGATAGATAGATAGATAGATGATAGAGCCAGAGAGACAGACAGACAGACAGACAGACAGACAGACACACACACACAGAGGCAAACACTAATGAATTACTCCATTCAGATCATAAAAAACAAAACACATGACAATATAAAACTATTGGAACAACAAAACCATGTGAAACTCCTGTATATTTGGTATTGAAGAAAGAAGTGCATTCATACTTAAGATCTAAATAATCTATTTAGTGAAAAAATAACATAGCAATTCTAAAATCAGAAGAAAATGTTTATATTCTCTCAGGAGGAGGAATTTAGAATTCAAATAGATATGTGTATATGAGTATATGTATGTATGTATAATATATATATATATATATATAATATAAAGATAAAATATTATGGCAATAAAAACATTAATATTAAAAGCTAGGATGAGAAAATAATCCACTTATTTAGAAATAAAAAGAGAAAAAAGGAATACCACAGACTGTTTGTTGCTCATAAAGCCAGAAATCTAGAGTTGTGTGGGTCCACATTTCAAAAACTAAAGAAAAAAAATACAACTCTCAGAAACATTTCCTGCATCTAGGAAACAGTTTCACAATCAGATGTGAGATGAGCTCCTCCCACCAAGAGAATACATCAGTGCAGTCCACATCCAGGAATCCATAAATGCAGAGAACATTAAAAATAATCAACCCAGTGAAAAAACAAACAAGAAATCACAAGAGTCCAGGAAAGAGTAAATATCACAAGGAAAACAGATAATCAAATGAGAATTAGGATAATCAAACACCTACTCTATAAACCTCTAAAATGAATAACAAATGTTAAATTTGATGAAAGATATTTTTATTTGCCTTCTGTTTTCTGAAAGTTAGTACATTTTCAAATATAGTTTCTTCAAGTGATGACTGCAGTTTTCCCTAATTTCCTAAATCAAATAGCATAATTTATATACATTAAATTAATATTTAATTGTTGCATAAAATATATATGAACATATATACATGATAATGCAATAAATTTATGTTATGAAATTCTTAAATTTTGTTAAATGCATTTGTCTTTCAAATATCCATCATTTATTTATTTATTTATTTATTTATTTATTTAACAGTAAATTTCAAAATCCTTTACCATAAGGTTTTTAAACATACAGGTAAATTGATGTCTGTGTGAAACCTGCTGTGAAATATTATGTGAGAATCCTTGTTCCCATATAACTGTAAAAGAAGACCCTTCCTCCCTTCCATCAGCATCTCTGTCTTCTCAAATTGTGATCCCTCAGCTGTTGTTCCAACATGACTTGTTAGGAATTTTTTTAGCATTAACAGTTTCTTTGACCAACGATTCTGTTTCTTATATCATATCTTCAATGCCTCTTTTCTATCTTTTGTATTCTGTTGGTGATATTTTCATCCTTAGTTCCTGTTCACTTACCCTGATTTTCCATTTCTACAATTTCCTTCTTCTTCTTTTTTTTTCTTCTATTTCCACTTTCAGGTCCTTAGAATCATCCTGGCATCAGGTAAAGCAAAAGTCTTATGCTAATTTTGTAGGCCAGAATATAGAGTGCAGGGGAGGGGCTGGAGTATGTGGTTGCGGCTGGACTTTAAGGAGCATTGTGAATCAGTGGGAAATGTCTTTCCTGGGCTCCCTAGAATCCACTTCCATGAGTCTTGGTCATGCTGTCTCAACTGCTGTGAATTAATAAGTACATTTGCCCTTCTGTCTTTGCAAAACACTATTTCTTATAGCAGCAATCTATGGCCTCTGGCTCTGACAACCTTTCCATCCATCTCCTACAGTTATACCTGACTGGGAGGCCCTGTGATATAGATGTCCCATTTAAAGTTGACAACTCCAAGGTCTCTTCCTCTTTGTACCTTCACCAGTTGTAGGTCTTTGTTTCACTTGCCATGTGCTGTCAAAATAAGCCAATTTCATATCAACAAGTGGTGATGTACTTGAAAAAGTTTTGTCAACACCAAATGTTACTGCTTAACTCGAGGAATCTTTGCCTGGTTCTAAAGCCAGTGAGTGTATTATTTTGGGAAGAAGTCTGTTCTTGTCTTCTTGTGAGAAATAACTCATTCACAATATAAACAATTAAATAAAACTTCACATACCCAAGCAAAGCAAAGTTAGTGTTCCAAAGAGATATTTCAGTGGACTGTCTAAAAGAGGGTAGTATCATAGCGGGCTCCTCATAGTGGATTTAAAAAATATTGTCCGCATTTATAGGGTGGAAGTAATATTCACAGGGTAGGCTAACTCATTTGCCCTTTTAAAAACATGGTGTACCAGAACTCATGTTTAGTGAATTTCTCCCCACAGTCCCCTACAGTAACCCATTAGATGTAGGTAGGTACAGACTTAATTGTTTCATATGTGTGGGGAAATGCCTTAGAACTATATTTTTAGCATAGTAGGAAAAAAATCTATCTGTAATCTCAAAAATACTTAATTAAAAAGAGTCATTCTGTCAAGAGACGCAGCTCTCACACACAGCTGCAGCTTCTCTTGTGACATCATAACTAAGTACTTTTAGAGACTGATGAAGATCTATGATTGATTTCACGGCTGCTGGTTGCTGATCTTTTGTCATATTTTATTATGACATCTGGTGCTAGGGTTTCACAATAACTATGTCATCCTATACAAACAGGCAAAGCATTGGCCTGTCTTGTAGCCCTCTTTTTTCCCAGCCCTACCACTCATGACTGTCTTCTGAGTAACACGGTGGTTGATGAGAAATAAAATGTTGTCTGTCTCAAATATCTGTTCATACAATGGATAACGGTTAAAGACATAATCATATAAAATGTATACACGTAATGTTCACTGAGTGTATATATAACATTGAATGCCATGCTCTGTCATGTATTATTAAAAAGAAAATTTGCAGTACAGGAACCTGGAGACATTACTTTTCATATAGTCACATTTAAAATAGTCACTGATAACATAAATAAATCTCATATAAAAACTGATGTAATATAATAAGAGAAAGTGACATTGAGTTCATAATTTACTGATAAGTAATCATAAGACAATATCAGAGCAATTTAGAAAATTTCTGAAATAAATATTCATAATAAAAGAAATAATAAGGAAGTCTAGAAATCAAAAGAAATAGTGTGGAACATGCCTTACTTTTAAAATATTGAAAATGATGTGGAAGTTAGGAAACTCCACCCTTGTGAGTAACAATTTCGAGTGAAAAGATTTGGGGAGTCTCTGAACATGAAAGGTTATCCTCTGGGTGAAGAATCTATGGAAATTAAAAGTATTTCTTTAATAATTTTTCTCTAAAGTGGCATGGTTTCACGCACACAATTAAAGAAGAAATACTACCCACCAGGCATAGACTGCCAACACGTTTTCTGCCCTAGGGCACTCAAATTACTGCTCAGTCATCTTCAGTTACCTAAAAAACTACCATTTAATTAATATCATCATGATGAGTGAAAATTAGTCCTTCATCCTACAAATGACATTCAATATTCTGCAATGCTATATTAGTCTTCTCACCAATTTTTCATTTTCCATCTCTGTTTTCCTTAATAGAAATCGGTTAGTGATGATTATCTCTTGGCCAACTAAACCAACTATTTCTTTATCTACTCTAAAACTGTATCAAGTATCATATAGTTGGCTTTGTTACAGATTTCAGACTAGGTACCTTTTAAGGAAGACAATTCTAAGTGGTTTTCTTAAAATAAAATGAACATGATTCAACAAAACTTTGTGCATATGGCTTTTCCTTCCCAAACTGGCTATTCACTGAATTCGTGGAGGGGTAAAAAAACCTTTATTAAAATTCATATCAGCAAATTGCATGTTGAGTTTCTGAGTTACAGTAGGTTACTGAAAATGGTCTCAAGTTGTGGCTTTGTGGTACTGCTTTCTTAAGCAGTTTTCAATTAGCCCTGGATAATTCAGAGAAAACATCACTGTATTTGTGATTTCCCATAATTTTTTAAAGGAGCCACTCCATTTTGAAATATACCTGTCATAAAATATATATAAGCCTGTTCATAAATATATTTTTCTTTGCTCACATTTTATGATTTCGATAAGACTGAATGGATGAACTCAAACTATTGATTGTAGTTTCACAGAGTCCTTTGGGCTTCCTCAGTGGTCATACATATTAGTTATGATTCCCTTATACATATAAACAAAGAACCATTGTATAAGTCAATTTGTGATTAGTTTAATAAATATATGCTAAAGTATTTTACATTTTAAGGTTTATCGTTTTAATAAATTTTCATTTTACGTCTGGCCATTCTATATTTGTGCTTAATAGACATACTAATAGAAAAAATTCAAGAAATTATGACCTTGACTTTCTTCTTTGGTCAAAAAAAAAATAGAGCCGGGTGGTGGTGGCACGTGCCTTTAATCCCAGCACTCGGGAGGCAGAGGCAGGTGGATCTCTGTGAGTTCGATACCAGCCTGGGCTTCAGAGTGAGTTCCAGGACAGGCTCCAAAGCTACACAGAGAAACCCAGTCTCAAACAAAAACAAAAACAAAAACAAAAAATGGAATCTTTTTCTTCTATGCCTTCTTAAATTATCAGATTCTTTTTTTATACTATCTGATGTTAAAAATATCAGGACCCACAGGTGAGTACAGTGACACTTATTACTTGTTTATAAATGTTTTCAATAGTTTACTATGCATCTATATCTTATTCACTCAAAGCCATTTCAAATTTGAGATTGATTTCTCCATCAATACCAGAATATCATTCATGCTAATGTAAGTCTCCTGCCCATTCTCATCGAGGTCTAACAATTAGTACCGGCAATAAGTGTGTAATTGTTTATAGTTTCCTAGAAAAAACTTTTCATATTTCTATGTGGAACACTTCCATTGTTATGTCTTCTAGACAAATTGATGTTATATGCTTAAAGTTCTTTTTTTCCTAGGGGACAACTCTCAATCTTTATAAATACATGTTTCCCTCAAGAAGATAAAGGAATCTGAGTCATTCTGCTTATATTGTATGTTTTTAAATTTCATTTAGCTCTA
>CABHPH010154663.1:0-42929 GCA_902168325.1 Peromyscus nudipes
AAAAAAAAAAAATAGTCAAAAGCGTAGCCCAAAAAAAGTAGGCATGGGTGCTGTGGTGTGGCCCGATGAGTAACCCAGTATACCCCACAGTCCATGCATCTTTACTTGTAAGTTTTCTTCGCAATGCATCATTAATCTATCTCAAGTCCTCTGGCTTCTGCTACCCTATCAATACTATGCCCTCCCTGGGACTCCATGTGGTGGAATGGGTAGGGGAAATGACCCTCAGTCCCCCACCCCTTATCAACTGTGGCAGGCTAGAGAGCAGACTTGGGGGCATGAGAAGAGCTGTCCCTGTCCCTCCCCAACTGCAACAATTGGGATAGTGGGCCATATACTTTGCCTGGGCAAAACAATAGAGCTGGCCCTGATGATGTGAGTGCAGAAGAGCCTGACCAGAAATCATGAGAGCAGAACTGGCCCTGCTCCTTTCTGCCTGTAGCGTTGGGTGAGTTAGCTGGGGCAGTGCTGGAGAGCTTGCCCTGATGATGAGGATGAGGGAAAGCTGGCAGGCTGACTAACCCAGCTACCACAGAGGCCCACAACCAGGGCTATAAGTTAGCCCACCCCACATCCACCTCATCTGTGACCTGCTGTAGTATGTGAAGGGGCTGGATCTATAGATCCAAAGCTACAGGATCCCCATGACACAAGATAAAAAATGTTTTTAACATCTGTGTCAGATTTCAGAAGAGCATAACTTTGTACATTTATTTCTTGTGCCTTTCACACTAATTTAAGGGCAGTGGACTGTAGGTCTTCTCTGAAGTCTTCTAGATTTATGCTGTGACTCCATCTGGTCCTGGTCTCTTTATTCACAAAGCTTTTTGTTACTGTTTCAATCCCCTCATGCGTCATGAGTCTGTTTAGATTGACAGTCCTTTCCGGGTTTAGCATTGGTGGTTTGGATTCATCCAGAAAGTGATCCATCACTTTTAGATTTTCAACTTAATAGATCACAACTTTTAAAAGTATTTCCTTATCACATTCTGACTCTCTTTCGTGTCTACTATGTTTCCCTGTTCAGTTTTGATTCTGTTAAATTGAATCACCTCTTCCATTTATTCTGGTTATTTGGGCCAAGTATCTATCGATCTTGTTTATCTTCAAAAGAATCAGTTCTTTAACCTTGTGTTTAGTTTTCATTTCATTAATTTCTTTTCTGTTAATTAAAGATTCTACTTCTTTTGTTAATTAAAGAAATAGAGTCCATGATACTGAGAGGATGCAAGTCCGCTTAAAAAAAGCTACAATAATGTGTCTCTTAAGAAGATGTGGCATTTTATTAAGAACAAGTCTCCCTCAAAGGAGGAGAATCATGTCTGGTACTGCAAACACAGCCAATTACTTTTTGTTAGTGTGGTCATGGACCTTAGAGAAACTACGATTTTCACTTTCCTAAATGTGCAAAATTCCTAACTGCATCCAAAGCATTGTCCATATATAAACAGTGTAGCGCTTATCTCCCATCGAAGCAGAGACAGCCAATGATAGAAAGCCACAGTTGATCAAAATGCAGAGAACAGCTAACTGTGGAGTTCTTAATCCCAGTTCAAAGATTTACAACATAACTATACATTAAAGACATGGATTGTTGAGAAAGAGGGGTGAGCGACCGTAAGAGCCAGACTAGAAGTCTTCTCTGAGATACTGCCTTCTGAATATGCCAAGGAAGCTATACCTATGAAATCTCATCAATACAGCTGTCTAAACAAGACATGAACAACGACAGCCTCAGTTGATATAGCAAAGTGGATGGGAGAAATTTAAATCAACCCTGAGCCCCATTATTGATTATCTAATAGCAAGCAACAATAAATGGACTCAAGATGTTGTATTAACATATGTATTCATACACATGCGCACACACACACTAATACTAATACATATATATGCAACCATAACTAAAGAAAAGGAAGATCAAATTTGAGAGGAAGTGGCGATTGGCATGGGAGAACACGGAGGGAGGTGAGGAGAGGAAATGATGTAAGTAGAGTTCATATATATGATATTAAAATTGTTCTTTAGATAGTAAAATTCAAGGTGTATTCTGTCTGACGAATTGCAGCCATCACTCTTCTCTGGGCAGTGATGCATTCATGTCCCTGTAATCATATATGTATGAACAGGCATGTAAACACACACACACACACACACACACACACACACACACACACGCACACACAAGTGGTGGAGAATGGGCCCCTTTGATATTTAATAAGACACCTTGCATGGGAAGTTTTTATTCTGTTTGGGAGCTGCACAAAAGACAGTCATCTTTAGTTACAATTTTCTTGAAAAAACGTTGGATGTGGAAATAAGCCACCTACCCAAATTCCACAGAATTATGCTAAGCCTTAATTGGTAATACTGTGGGCAATGTTTATGAATACTTTAAAATTGAATGGTGTACTTGCATATGTTGCATTGGAGTTGTTTGGGAAACAAATGATACAAAGACAGAATAATTTCCATGACAAATGACTCTCAAATGGACTGGCTGTTCAGGAAAACTGACACATATTTCCCTCTAAGAATATAATAAAATTAGCAGGAACATGGAATATTCAAATGCTTAATGCAGTGAATTTGCTTAAAACACTAAAATCTCATCCATGTAATTATGAGTAGTATTCAATAGAATTATAACAATCAAGAAAAAAAATTGCAAAACCTTTAAATATTAACAAGAATGGAAATACTATAGAAAAACACACAATTTTAATTATGCTTTTTTTTGTTTGTTTTTTGAGATAGGATTTCTCTGTGTAGCTTTGTGCCTTTCCTGGATCTCGCTCTGTAGACCAGGCTGCCATCGAACTCGAAAAGATCCTGGCTCTGTCTCCGGAGTGCTGGGATTAAAGGCGTGCACCACCACCGCCTGGCCCTTTAATTATTCGTAGATAAATGAATGCCAAGAAAAAGAAAACATGTTCAAATAAAGTGACAATTAATTGATGATAGCATTGTTCGTATCATATTTATTCATTAACTTTTATAGACTAATAATAGAATTTTTATTAAGATTTAAAATTGTATCCCTCTGTGTCACTCTCCATCTCTTTCTGTTTCTCTTGTTCTCTCTCTCTCTCTCTCTCTCTCTCTCTCTCTCTCTCTCTCTCTCTTTCTCAGAGTTTGTTCTCTCCTTTGGCTAGGCAGCAAGTTCCTCCACCTACTGTGCCATCTCATTGGCCCTGGATTAGCATTTATTTAAAGTGAATCGAGAAACTTTCCCTTCTCTTTCTTCAAGTACTAGGAACATAGGTTCAAGACTATTTAAAGAAGAAGTCTCATAGGGACACAAAAGCATTTGCTGCATAAGATAGGAACAACATTTTCAAGGTGGAAAGACAAATGGGTCTGTGGCAACCTTGAACCATATGTATAGAGTCATGGCTGTTGTGGAAGGAATTAAAAATACAAAAACTAAAGCATGAAAACAGCCGGATGTTTCTGGAAGGGATGTTAAGAGGATTCTAGAAAGAGAAACATCAAGGGAAATCTATTGAACAGTAATTAATGGGCCTAATGTCTCCTTCTCTGTGATGGATGGTCAAGGACCCATTTTATGAAAACAATGACAAAAACCAAAAGTATTTATTTTTTTTATTTAAGGAATTTTTTATTCACTTCACATACTAACCACAGATCCCCCTCATTTCTCCTCCCACTTTCCCCTAGCCTCTCCCTCCTGACCCACCTTCCATCCCCTCCTCCTAAAGGGTAAGTCTTCCCATGAGGAGTCAGCAAAGCCTGGCGCAGTCAGCTGAGGCAGGACCAAGCCCCTACCTTCTGCATCAAGGGTGAGCAAAGCATCTGACCAGAAGTAATGGATGTCATATACATTGTAACAGATTGCACCTAGGAAACTAGTTATATTGCCCTATGCTTTATAGCATTCTTTACAATTCATTGTGTTCCTTGAGATTTAGTCTCAGAATATACTTTCACATTTACTTCTAGCCCAAGTTCTAGAAATATCTGTGTATGGAGGAGGTACTCTTTTCACACACAAACACACACACACACACACACACACACACACACACACACACACACACTGCATTGTATTAAAATAAAATGACACAGCAATGTATCAACACTGATAACACTATGGATTGTGATTTAATATAGTTATTGATTTCAAAAGAAAATAACAGGGTTGGAGGGATGGGCTCCACAGTTAAGAGCAGCAACTCATCTTTCAGTCCAAAGCTCACTTCTCAACACCTACATGGAATGGATCAAAAATACTTGTAATTCTACCTCCAGAGAAGCCTAGGACTCCTTCTAACTGCTGTAGGAAGCCCAAACCTCATAAACACACACACACACACACACACACACACACACACACACATACACACATACACACACACACACATGAATTTCTTTTTTTTTTTTCTTTTTTTTTTATAATTTATTTTATTTTATTTTACAATATAATTCAACTTTACATATCAGTCATAGATCACCCCATTACCCCTCCTGCCACCCCGCCCCCCTCTCCCCAGCCCACCCCCCATCCCCTCCTCCCAGGCTGAGCCAAGGGTCTCTACTAAGCCCCAGGTTTCAAACAGCCAATTCATGCACTGAGCACAGGACCCGGTCCAACTGCCTGGATGCCTCCCAAACAGATCAAGCCAATCAACTGTCTCACCCATTCAGAGGGCCTGATCTAGTTGGGGGCCCCTCAGCCATTGGTTCACAGTTCATGTGTTTCCGTTTGTTTGGCCACTTGTCCCTGTATTCCATCCATCCCTGGTCCCAACAACTCTAGCTCACATAAACCCTCCTCCTTCTCGCCAATTGGACTCCCGGAGCTCCACCCAGGGCCTGACCATGGATATCTGCATCTAGTTCTCTCACCAGGGTAGGTCAGATCGGGCTACCTCTCGACTATTGCCAGCAGTCTATTGTGGGGGCATCTCCGTGGATCTCTGTGGGCCTCTCCAGCACTCTGCCTCTTCCCATTCTCATGCGGTCTTCATTTATCATGAACATTCCCTCACACATGAATTTCTAAACAGTGTTATTAAATATGAAACACAGAGCCAAATATAAGGGTGATAGCTGTAGAGATCAGAGAAATAGTTAGAGCCATCAGCTAACCTTAGCTCAATACACTGCCCTAGCTTCCTAGGCAAGAGATTCTTCCCGTCTAACCTGTGCCTTTATTGCCTTGCTGTTCTGCCTTCTCATTGGCTCTTAGCCCAGCTACCTCACTTCCTTGTCATTGCCTGTTTCTACAGACCTCCAGGTTTCTGTAGTTGGTACTAGGATTAAAAGCGTGTGTCACCATGCTTGGCTGTTCCCTAGTGTGTCCTTGAACACAGACACTCTGCTTCCCACGTGATCAGATGAAGGGCGTGTGCTACCACTGCCTGACTTTTGTTTATGGCTGGCTATGTCCTCTGATCTTCTGATCTCTAGGTAAACTTTATTTATTAACATACAAATAAAGTATCACCACTTTTCAGCACAAATATATATATATATATATATATATATATATAATAAATCTTTCCAACAGCAAATATAAACATAGTCTTGGTTCATAAACACAGTTTCAAATATGAATGAATGAATGAACAAATGAATGAATGCCTAGAATTGTCTTTGTTCCTTCTTGGTTGCAGTAATTTCAAGATCATTTCCTCTATGGTAAAAAAAATTGCAATAACTTGTTAGACGCATTTCACATTTCATTTATTTACACAGGCTCCATACTTTACTGTGACAAGTACAGCAGGTGATAGAGAATGTTACCTCTCTATAAAATACATTATGGATATAACTGTTAGAACACCTATATTTAACCATGTGTCCACATACATGTTCTCCATTCGGATCTCATGAGCTGTTATCTGTTGCAGGGTATTTGAGCACTGTGAAACTCTGAGACTGTGTTAATAAAATTAATCTTGGTTCGGGGGTAGAACCAGTGAGTAGTTGACAAGAACTACCCATAGAAAGTACAGAGGATCCAGGAATGCAGATAGGGAGACACACAGAAAGGAGAAGGTAGGTAGGTAAGAGATTCAAGGTCTTTTTGTTTTAGGAGGAATAGAAAGATGCCTCTCTTGCCTGATCTCCAGCCAAAAAGGATGGTCAACTGGTTGCTTTTCAGTTTCTATGATCTAACAGGTTTTTACCCCAACATCTGACTCACAAGTCTTTATTAGTGAATAGAATGATAGAGATTTAGTTAAAACCTACATTTGGTGACTGTGACCGAGAGAGCCTATGCCAACAGGACAGAAATACACCTCTGTCTGAGAACAGAGGTGCTGACTCTGGGGCCTTTGGGCATAGATTGTAGTTAAAAAATATCAGTAGATTTACATACAGCTGCAAAGCTGACAGAAAAAACATCAGTTATCAAATAAACATACTGCTATTTTCCAGGGCTCACTGGTAAAACCAGGCTCTTGGCAAGGCTGTGTCCTCTGTCCTTTGCCTTATTTATCACCACATTCTTTGAATCATTCTCTCCAGGGTGAGTATGGAGGGTTTGGTCTTTGTGTCTTGCATCTTTTTCTCTTTCTTCTTTAGTTCTGTTTATACAATGGCATTTTTTTTCAGCTCTACTGTTGTGTCTTCACTGTGAAATACTGATTCTTCCTGTCTTAGCAGTCTTCAAATTCCTGTTATTTTTCATCTATGGCTAGGGCTCATGAGAAGATATAAATGTAGCTTCTATGTCACATTTAGATGACACCATCTCACAACAGATCCACTAGTCCTCTGACTTTTACAAACTTTCCCCCTTTTTTCATACCAATCTCTCTGGCCTCATTTGAGTGATGAACTTCAAGTGCAGAGATTGTGTAGTAGAGGTTTCAAGCGGGGGAGAGGAACCCCACAATCAGCTGCCTGTAGTGGGTAGCCACTCCAGCTTTGGTCTGGAAGTTCCAACACCCAATGAGGCTTCCGTAACTATCACGCCTACAAGGCGGGGCCAAGGGAGGGCCTGAAGACCTGAGATCGGGATGCGCGGCGCTCTCTTGTTTCCTGGACCAGGACGCGAGAGGTAGACGGAGGAAAGTTCTCCAGAGGACACCGCCGGACTGCGCTGCGTCTCTTCCAGAACCCATCATCTACCTATCCCTTCATTTGTGGGTTACGCCTTTAAATAAATCTCCTTTTAACTACGTGGAGTGGCCTTAGTAATTACACCAATAGCTGCCCTTGTTTATTGTACTATTACAAAACAAGAAACCTTCTATACATAGGGGAGCACGATGTCTGTAACACTAGCACTGGAGAAAATTAGGTGTCTGAATGAAAGACAGTCCAGAGCACATTGTAAGATCCTTTCCTCGCAAAAATAATAAGAACAATAAAAATTAAAATAACACATAAGAGCAAAATACAGCATAAACCATAAAACTAAAATTAATAAACACAATAACAACGTCACTTCAGTATACAGTATATCACAATTTAAGGAATAAGTATACCCAAAGGCACTATCTCAACAGGAATCACTGTAGTCAGAATGTTTTTTTTAAATATAGTCACTGAATTTTAAATCGGTATATTTGAAAATGTAAGTACATAGATTATGGATGCACATTTATATCACAGTAGTTGTGACTATTATAAGCTGGCTCTGAAATATTACTTCTGCAATGCTCAGTCTTCTGTATCATCTATAACCTCAGAGTGATTTTTTCCCTTTTCCTTTGAATCATAGCCTTTTGCAACTAATTTGTTCTATGTAACAAAATTCATCTAACAATAATATTGATTGGTATTTAAAGGGTAGAGAAGGTTAAGCTTTGATTATCAATAGTAATCACACACATAGATATTAAACCAAATACCACAAAACTAAATTCTGTGTTTGTGTTTTCCTTTAAGAAAAGTTTGAATTAAAGTGAGTCATGGAAACTTTTCTGTGATTTCACCACTGTTAAAATCTTTTCAGTTGCATATAAAAGCCAAGTATAAAGACGACAAGAACTGCATTGTTGTGTTTAGAAAGCTCATAACATGTCTCTTTTAGTGAGGTCACAATGAAGAGTAGCTGGAGCTGTCATTCAGTGTCATGTGGGGGCTTACGTTCAGTTTTATTTAGGTCTTCATGACCTAGTCTCCACAGCAACATCAGGACATGCAGACATCTCATTGTAGTGATGAATATGACCATAACAAGTATCTGCAGTGTGATACATTACTAATTAAATATAGGGTTATTGAATTTAAACAAACAGTATATTTTGCAATAAGAGTAATGACTTTTCTATTTGTTATCAGTTTTATTTATCTTAAATATAAGCCATATACAATTTTTTCAAAAGTTTTAACTACTAAGCCTACTGTTCTTCAAGGTATGGCTAATAAGAGAGACATATTGTAATTGGTTCTGGCAAATTGTTTTTATTGCTTAAGATAAAGAAATATGCCATGCTTCTAACCTGCATTAACCATGGGGAAATGCAGCATTTAATAGCAGTAGTGTAGCCTTTGGGTAATACTGTTGCTCAGGAGAATTTGCCTCTGTCTCAGTGAGCAGCTATCTGATTGGATTATTATGTGTCATGTTAAAATTTAAGAGCATTAAATGCCTCAAAACAGAATTATTTGTCATTTTAAATGATCATAAATAAATCCCAGTTCATTGAATTTCCCCTAATAAAACAATATTGCATATAAGTAGAAGGCTCTGTTCTACACAGCAGCATTTCTGCAATCTGGGACACAACTAGGAAAAAATAAATCTCCATAATTGAATTATTTGTGATAAAAAGCAATATTGCATAAATGCCAGTCTCTCTATGATGAGATCTTTTTACACAAATCTGACTGTAGAAGTTAGTTCAACATATAAAAAAAGCTAAAGAATATATCAAGGCAGTATGTCTTATATATTTACAAACACCTAAATCAGACATTACCAGGACAAGAAAGCATTTGGATAGCTTGAAGCAGGACTTTAAAGAACAAGATGAAACCAAATTAGTAAATAAAAAAGTTGGAAAAAGACAAAAGTGATGTCTGCATGTTGTAGGGTTTTTTTCACAGATCATCATTTTGCACATATAAGAAATGTGTGACATAACTTCTAATTCACCCCCTTCTCTCCTTCCTCTTCTTTCCCATATACTCTATATGTCATATTCTGGAAAATATCATTCAGTGTTTTCGGCTCATAGGTAATGTAAACTCTCTGATTCTGCCTTCACCACTTTCTCTTCTTAATCTTGCAGAAGAATTCTTTGGAACATTGTTAGCATTTGTTTGTTTGTTCATTTGTTTCTTTGTTTATTAAGAGGGCCCTTTCACTATCTAAAACTAAATTAGAAAATAATACAGGTGTCTCTTTGTCAAAAATAACTTAAAGAATAAAACTTGGAAGGCTTGAAAAAAATAGATTGTCATTGTGTGGTATCTGAAGAGAAAAACCTTGAGTTAGTGGACTGATAATTCTAAGTTAACCAAATATGTGATTGGAAGTCCAACTCTTCTAAAATTAATCTGGCAGACTGTAAGAACTCAGAAATATACCAATTGCAATTTCCGACATCTTGTTCAGATTTGTTTGTCAATAAAATTTGACTATACAAATTTAAACTCAAATTAGAACCAATGAGCATCAATAACTATCTTTCTTACAATTATTTGTTCCACAATGCACAAACACAAACACACACACACACACACACATACACACACACACACACAAAACAGTGTTTAGTACAAACACAAGCACCTAAGTCTCAAATTTAAACTTTTTTGAATCATATGTTCTTTTATTCCATATTGTGTTCTCAAAATTAAAGAAAAACCTGACTCAACATTAAGTTGTGTTTGTAACTAGTGGAAACACATGAACTGTGAACCAATAGCTGAATGATAGAAATTGTTTTCTATGGATACCATTGGATATAAGGTTAAATTATCTCATGATTTTTTATTTTTAACAAAATGGATGTATTTTGAATGGTACATTTATTATTTCAAGAATGGTTGGCTATTTCATGGTTGCACTTCTACAGCCTATGTCTATGGATAACGGGCTTTATGAACACAGCACTGATATTTACTCTGAAAGCTTGACAAATCATTCAATGTTTATCTGAATTCTCAGTAACAACAGTTAAAAATAAAAAATGGCAATGCTATCAATCTTGTCCTTTGCAAGACTTTTGAAAAAAACATAGGAAATAATTTATGGCATTCTTCATATATTCTCTGGCATATAGAGCATGATAAAAAATAAACAATACTTTCTATTATTTTATGAACAATTATGTATGAAAAGTGATTTTGAATAAAGATAAGCCATAAATATAAAACATAGTATAATATAGAGAAGAAATTTCTAGATTTCTAAATTCTTACCCCAACAAAAACAGTGTTTTCTATCAGAACACATATGTATGTTTCTCTTATTATGGGAAAATAAAAGACACATTACATCGTAATAAACTGATATGTTGAGGAATATCTTCTTGGTTCACAATATGCAGTCAAAAAAGAGAATATCCTTTCCCTTTTTGAAATACACTTTTCTTACTGTTGAATTTTTTTAATAGAATAAAGTAACTATAAAGCTGAATATATTCAAAAGTATGGTATGATAATGTACAACTTATGTTTAATATTTAGTTGTAAAGTGCAGATAAATTTTAGCAAGTATAGACTATGAAACAGAACAGTTCCATTCATAAAAAATTTTGTAACGTAAGGATTATATGTGTATCATAATCTAAGCCATTTTCTTTATAATATTTTATTTGAAGTTTAAACTAATATTATAATAGATAGCTATCTAAAATATCAAATTCATTATTTTTTCTTATTTTTATTTAAATTATTTTACATTTAATTGAGTATGTGTGTACACACACACAATGGAGTACTACTCAACAATAAAAAAAAATGACATCATGAAATTTGCAGGCAAATGGATGGAACTAGAAAATATCATCCTGAGTCAGGTAACCCAGACTCAGAAGGACAAACATGGTATGTACTCACTCATAATTGGATACTAGATGTAAAGCAAAGGATAACCAGACTACAACCCACAGCTCCAGAGAAGCTAGCTAACAAGGAGAACCCAAAGAGGGATGCATGGATTGCCCTGGGAAGGGGAAATAGATGAGATGTCCATGAGTAAATTGGTGATGAGTCGGGGCCAATGGGGAATGAAAGCATAAGGGAATGGAATGGTGTATCTGAAACAGGGATGGAATAGGAGAACAATGAAAAAAGATATCATGATAGAGGGATACATCATGGGGATAGGGAGAAACCTGGTGCATGGAAAGTTCCCAGGAATCCACAAGGATGATTCCAGCTTAGACTGCTAGCAATAGTGGAGAGGGTGCTTGAACTGGCTTTCCCTAGTAATCAGATGGGTGAATACTCTATCATCACAGAGCCTTTCTCCAGTAACTGCAGGAAGCAGATGCAGAGATCCACAGCCAAACACCAGGGTGAGCTTCAGGAGTCAACTCAAAGAGAGAGAAGAGGGATTCTATGAGCAAGGGGCATCAAAATCATGATGTTGAAACCTACAGAGACAACCAAACCAAATGAGTGGAAACTTGTAACATTTAGACCAACACCTGTGGAGCCCCCAGAGGACTGGACTAGAACCTCTGCATAAGCAAGAAAGTTTTGTAGCTTGATCTGCTTAAGGAGTGCCCTGACAGTAGCTTCAGGATCCATCCCTGGTGCATCAGCTGCCTTTTTGGAGTCCACTACCTATGGTGGGACACCTACCACAGCCTTGAGGCATTGGGAGGGGCTTGGACCTGCCTCTACTGAATGTACCAGGCTCTGCTAACTCCCCTTACCTTCTTCTTCTCCTTACCTTCTTCTAGAAGGGAATGGGGGTGGGTTAGGGGGAAGGCTGGAGGGGTGGGAGGAGGGAAGAGAGAAATCTGTGATTGGTATGGAAAATGAATAAAAAAATCTTAATTAATAAAATAGAGGTGTATATTTGTTTGTGTGTTGGTGCATGTTATACTGCCTGTGTCGATGGAGGCCAGAAGAGATCAATAGACCTTGAGTTATAATGTTTGTGAACTGCCTGATGTGACTGTGAGAGACAAAATTGCAGTTCTATGGAAGAACAGTAGTTGCTGGTAATCATCTCTCCAGGAACCATCTAGTTCTTTAATTTTTCCCATAATTTTCCCCTGTATCATTTTATATATCATTTATTGAAATGAACATATTTCAATTTTATCCTTTAATTTGTCTATGTAATAAGAGATTTTGATGTACTAAATAAATTTAAATGATTCACTGATTCATACATAGTTTGCAGTGCTTACTCTGTGAGTACTTAATATTAGCTATGGTGAAAGATACCTATTTTTGTAATTGGATGTTCAGAAATTTCTGATTCAGATGGCAGTTGGCTTTCAGGTGCCAGGATCTCTCTAAAAGGGCTTTGTTTAAAATGAATTAGTATTTGGCAATTTGTTTTTTTAGTCTTATCAAGTTTCTATAGTAATTCCAATGAACAATCCAACACTGGTGTTTTGAATGAATTGACATCTAGTTGAAATAGAGTTGCCTGTGGCAAAACTATCAAGGCAATTATTATCTCCTAGAATTAACCACCCTGTTTCTGAAAACCCACCACAGAAACCTTGGACACTAAGCTTTGTATTCTACCAGTACCAATCAGCTAATTCTAAGTCTCAGACCTCTAATCAAGATCCCCTCTGTAACGTGGTTTTAGAAATGTTTTCAGAGAGTGAGATTGCAGATCTCTGCTGCTAATCAATGGAAGAACAGGAAGAGCAGGTGATGGCAACAACTGCTGTGCAGAGTGGAGACTCCCACGGGTAAATGGCTGTAAGTAAGGGCAAAGAAAACACAACCCCGAGGCAATGCTGGCAGACAAAGTGATTCTCAGCATAGGACATTGGCTCCAATGTTTGGGTCGATGCCAAAGAACCTGGAAACAATGTTCAGGGGGAAAAAAAGACACTTAATCAAAGTACAGCAGAGCCAGAAGATGAAGAACTGCCAGAAATGGGGAATTGGACTGGGAGCCGTGCGCATCACCCTTCCCTTCTGTTGCAGCATTGAAAATAGAATCTGGAAACCATGCCAGGTGACTGGAAGTAGAATTCAAGGTCAGGTCCCTCACACTTCCCATTAAGACATAAACTATGGTTCCTTCTAGGTTGAGGAAGAATGCAAAGAAAAACAGTAACAGTTTTTCTGGAAAATAAGGAAAAGTGAACAATGTCAGGACAACTTAGAATATGCATACTTAACTAGTTGTGAGTTCTACATAAAACAAATAGGGATAAATAGGAGAAAATCAAAAGCAGGCCTGTTCCTGTACCATTCTGTCTATAGAATGATACAAATAAATAAGACAAAAATGTAAGCTATTTAATGAATCAGAAATGTAAATGTTAACAAATAAGATTTAACCTCACTAAGAGGCAAATGAATTGTATCATTGAAACAAGAAATGTTTTCCAGAAGACTTTCAAACCTGCCTTGCAATTTGCTACTTTGTTTTACAAAAAGGCAAAAATATTATAATTGAAAATATTTTTGAAGCATTGTTCTCATGCTGAAATGATTTAAAAATTCAAAACTCAAAAATCAAATAAAATTTAAACAAATGGATAAGGTTGATCCTCATATGCTTGTGACAAATAGAAGCCAAAAGATTATTGTAATTAAAAAATAGCATAAAATCACAAAAGTATTAGCTCTCATGTCATTGATTATAGAAATACATATAATGCATAACCACCTTTATATATGCATGTGTGCACACAAACATCTGTTATAGCTTCAAAATCTATGGAAGAAGCATCATTTGAATATCTGAAAATGTACTTTAAGGCAGTAACATAGCACTGAATCGTTTAATGTTATAGTTACATTTCGCATGATCCTTGTATCTTTACTTTGTTTATTTTCAATGCTGAGGATTTGTCCCAGGGCCATGCACATGCTAAACTTTTTTATTAACATGCACTTATAATGAGAGTTAAAGCAGTATAAAATATGCAAAAATACAGTTTACATATAAGATTTCTTGGACTTACAAAGCTCGAACATAGTCTAAAATTGTATTATCAATTTTCTTTTTAATTGTAACAAAATAAAACAAGTTGTATCTAAGCAATGTAAGAAAATACAATGAGTAACTGTAGGCAGAAGTTGATACAAGAGAACAAAAGTAAACTGTCATAGGAAAGGCAAAGGATATTTTTAAACCTCAACTATACAACAGACAATCTCAGTGAAACAAAAGTTATAGCTAAATTTCACCTGAATGAAATTTAATATGAAAACACTAATGATGCTTCAAAGATGATTTGGTCAGTGTCTTAGTTACTGTTCTAGTGTTGGGAATAGGCACCATGACCACGGCAAGTCTTAAAAAATATTTTATTGGGGGCTTGCTTACAGTTTCAAAGGGTTAAACCATTTTTATTATGACAGTAAGCATGTGATAGGCAGGCAGGCATAGGAAGGAGGGATTTCATCCTGATCCACAGGCAGTGAACACACACACACACACACACACACAAGACAGAGACAGAGACAGAGACAAAGAATGAAAGAGACACACTGAGCCTGACTTGGACTTTTGAAACCTCAAAACCCATCCCCAGTGACACACCTCCTCAAACAAGGTCTCAACTTCTAATCCTTTCCAAACATTTCCAGTTATTGGGGACCAAAGATTTAAAGCTATGAGCCTATTGGGAGACAGGCTTGTTCAAATTACACATTCCATTAACTGGCCCCATAGGCTTATAGCCTTATAAAAGTGCAAAACATATTCAGTCCAACTTCAAAAATTCCCATTTTTCTGTAATCTTCCACACTCTGAAGATAGTTTAAAAGTCCAAAGTCTTTCTGAGATTCAAGGCAATCTTATAACTGCAACACCCTGTAAAACAAAAGCAAAACACAGGTCACATACTTCCAACATATATCCCAGAATATGAATAACCATTCCAAAAGGGAGGAAAAAAGGCATCAGGAGGAAATACTGAACAAAAGTGAAAGCAAAATCCAAAAGGGCAAACTCTAAATTCTGCTGTCTACACATCAGGATATAAAGCTCTCAGATACTGCTCCAGTGCCAAGCCTTACTGCTATGATAAACATAGACTAACCCTCTAAAATTGTAAGCAAGACCCCAATGAAATGCTTTTTTTTTTGTATAAAGAGTTGGCTAGGTCATGTTGCCTCTCACAACAACAGTTACTAAAATGAAAATTTTTGACAGACCTGGCCACGCTGCTGTTTGGAGGAACACAGAAGATTTTTGCAACTTTGAACTAGAAAAGTCATTGAATACTTTAAGTAGGAGCATGACAGACAGTGGCAAGGGTCGGCTGGATTGCACAAAGCAGTCTCAAGATGTTTCCAAAAAGAAGAATATTAATAAGTGTCCTGCGAGCAATTCTTTTGACATTTTTGTCAAAGAAGGAGGCTGCTTTTTGCTCTTGTCCTAAAAATCTGCCCAAAGCTAAATTGAAAAGTTTGCCTAGCATTGATTTCTTGTTTTCTGCACTGTATGCTGCCTTTCTATTTGGTGGTTGGCATCTGCTGAACAAGCGAGCCAAGTTTGAACTGGAGAAGCTGCTAGTGCTCTGGTCACTGACTCTTGCATTCTTCAGTATATTCGGTGCTCTTCAAACTGGTGCTTACATGGTACAAATTTTGATGACCAAAGGCCTGAAGCCATCAGTTTGTGTCCAGAGTTTTTGCAATGGACCTGTCAGCAAATTCTGGGCTTATGCATTTGTTCTCAGCAAAGCACCTGAACTAGGAGATATGATATTCATCATCCTGCAGATACAGAAGCTCATCTTCCTACACTGGTACCACCATATCACTCTGCTGCTGTGGAATAATGCTTTTGTACACTGGTTTAATAAAACACTGATTGGCCAGTAGCCAAGCAGGAAGTATAGGTGGGATAAGAAAACCAGGAAATTTTGGGAAGAAGAATGCTGAGTCGGTAGACACCAGCCTGCCATCCAGGGAGCAGCACATAATGGCACACAGGTAAAGCCACAGAAAATGTGGTGACATATAGATTAACACAAATGGGCTGAGTTTAAGTGTAAGAGCTAGTCAATAGTTAGCCTGAGCTAATGGCCGAGTAATTTTAATTAATATAAACCTCTGTGTATTTGCTTGGGTCTGAGCAGCTATAGACCGGGCAGGACACAGGAAAACCTCCACCTACAAATGGTGCCCAACGTGGGGCTTAAACCCACAACCCTGAGATTAAGAGTCTCATGCTCTACTGACTGAGCTAGCCTGGCAGTGGTGGCGCACACCTTTAATCCCAGCACTCAGGAGGCAGAGCCTGGTGGATCTCTGTGAGTCTGAGGCCAGCCTGGTCTACAGAGTGAGATCCAGGACAGGCACCAAAACTACACAGAAAAACTTCCAGCTACATTGATAGCATAATGTGGTAATTGTGTGTTAATCTACATCGAAAAAGAGAAAGAGAGGCAAAGAGAAACACAAAATGTATACTTTGAGGAGAATAGGAGCAAAAGGAAATGTAATGTTGGAGCCAAGCCCTGCATTTAAGAAGATTCAAAAAAAAGGAAAGCCTTATTCAAAATGGAATAAAGGGTATGCTGCCCTCAGAGCAAGACCCCACTCAGCTAAACCTCCAACTTGTGAAAAGGAAAGCTTAAGTAGCAAAGGAAACCATGAACAACTGACAGTTTATGCAAATCTAATTCAAGGTGTGGCCCAGGTCCCAGCCTTAGTAAGCAGAAGAACTTGTCACTCTGGCCACATAGTTGTGGTGGTACTGTGTTCCCCAAAATATTGTGTATGCTAATAAACTTATCTGGGGTGAGAGAACAGGACAGCCACAATGTTAAACATGAGGATAGGCAGTGGTAGCACACGTCTTTAATCCTAACATTCCAGAGGCAGAAATCAATCTGTTCAAGGATACAGCCAAGCATGGTGACTCACGTCTTTAATCCCAGAAAGCGAGCCTTTAATCCCAGGGAGTGGTAGTGGAAAGCAGAAAGATATATAAGGTGTGAGGACCAGAAACTGAAGCATTTGGCTGGTTAGGCATTTGGCTGGTTAAGTATTTTGACCTGGTTAAGCATTCAGGCTTTTGAGCAACAGTTCAGCTGAGACCCATTCTGGATGAGGACTCAGAGGCCTCCAGTCTGAGGAAACAAGACCAGCTGAGGATCCAGCGAGGTGATGTAGCTGTGGCTTGTTCTGTCTCTCTGATCTTCCAGTGTTCACCCCAATAACTGACCTCAGGTTTGTTTTATTAATAAGAACTTTTAAGATTCATGCTACACATAGTTTTGGACTTAGAGTCAAGAAGTATATCCTTACATTATCCTGTATGCTACTATGCTTATGGCCATGATGGTTATGGACTAAATCTCTGAAAATATAAGCAAGTCTCCAATTAGATGCTTTCTTTTATAAGTGTTGCCGTGGTCATGGTGTCTCTTCACAGCAATAGAATAATAACTAGGACAATCAGTAACTAACCAGCAAAAACTATCTATGTACAGAGGAGTAATATGAAAAGCAAAGGAAATGAAGCTAACTGGAAAGTACGTATTACCATATCTGTGTATGTATATATATATATATATATATATATATATATATATATCTTTTTTTCTAAAACCTATTCTTTGAACTTAGATTAATCTAGTTCAGATTGACTTTCTGAAAAGTGAAAAACAAAACAAACAAACAGAAAGTCCTCAAACTATTTCTAAGTGTCATCTTATACCTGATTTTGCGCATTTTTTCTTTATTTGTAACTGATTCAACCAGGCAGAAATAACTCCTCAAATTAAAAATTACTCTTGACTACTTCAAATGAATAGAAGCATATAAAGTTACATTGAATGTCACAATTGAATCCAAGTGTAGCGGTCTGGGGGAGCCCAAACTTTGTAAAAGCTAACAATGAGGCAGTCAACATCTAATTGGCAAAGAAAGGAATGTCTTTTAGAGTAACTGAGGAATGGTGGAAACCGTCAGACATACGATGACATTCTTCTGATTCCAATGGGACCTACTGCCATTAATTTATTACTAGAGATTTTGTCATCTCTCTGTCTGAAATTCAGGTCTGGGCTACAGGATGTCTTCTTTACCTGTATTATTTACAAGTAATACATTCTACTCTAAGACCAGCCTTTGGTTTAAAAGTCACAGGTCTGTTCCACAACTCCGGGCAGTGCTGTGTTTGTGCTCACAACCCAGACACGTTTTCCTGCTAAGCCAGCAGAACCGTAAAAACAGCATTACTGGTGGGCCAAGAAAATCTGCCCCACCACGATAAAAAGCAGTTTGCATTCTGAGGAATGTTCTTTAGTGTGGACTACGTTAGATTTAATCTTTGAAATTAAGCTATAATTACATTATTTCCATTTTCTCTGCTCCTTCCAGTTTCTTCCATGCACACCTGCCCTTGCTCTATCTCAAATTTATATTCTCTGCTTCATTAATTGTTACATAGATTCTGTGTTTGAGCCAGTGTTATTTCTTGTTCAGGTTAGACAGCTCAGAAACGTATGACTAAAGCCCTGCAGCTTGAGTACAAGTAATATGTTCTCACAATTGACAGGTGGTAAAACATCAGTATTACTATGCTTTTATTATATTGTGTCAGATCCCCACCCAGCAAACTCAGGGAGAAAATCAGATTGTCAGAAGTGACAGCAGGGAGAGGCAACTCATGTTGCCAGGCCACTGGGAGTGACATTAGTCATGTCCCAGCAGGTGCCAGCTGGTTTAGCAGTCAGGGGCTGCCAGGCCACATAAGGATCATATCCTTGCGAGTGCCAGCAGATGAAGCTCCCAGGTCATTAGGAAGGAATTCTGCCACTGATGGCAAAGGCCAGAAAAGGACCTTAAACTGTGAAATCCTTTTTCAGAGATCTAAGTTGAACTTATTTTTTAAGGATCAATGTAGTAGGTTTTATTATTATTTTTCCTCCTTTTAATACTATATTGTCCTCTAAGATGTCAAATCGTATATTTTATGAGCACTGTTTTGGTAGGTACCCACAATCATAATGTGATTTCATTGAGTTTTTTTTTTTAATTTTTTATCTGTTTTACATACTCACCACAGTTTCCCCTCCCTCCTCCTGTTCCTTCCCCCACCTCCCTTCTATCCTGTCCCCATCCATGCCTTATCTGTCTCCATTCAGAAAGGGTCAGGCCTCCCATGAGAGTCAACAAAGCATGGCATATCAAGTTGAGGCAGGACCAAGCTCCACACCTGCAACAAGGTTTGGGAGGCAACCCAGCATGGGCATTGGGTTCCCAAAAGTCAGCTCAAGCACCAGGGAAATGTCCTGATTCCACTAGTACAAGGCCCACAAACAGACCAAGCTACACAATTATCACACACACACAAAGGGCCTATGTCGGTCCCATGTGGGCTCTCTAGCTATCCATACAAAGTTGGTGAGCTCATCGGAGCTCTGTGGGTTCCCCTGTCCTAACTTTGACCCCCCTGGCTCTTACAATCCTACCTTTCTCTCTTCAACAGAACTCCTGGAGGTAGGCCCAGTGCTTGGCTGTGGATCTCTGCATCTGCTTCCATCAGTTACTGGATGAATGATCTCTGATGACAATTATGATAAATCATCAATCAGATTATGGAAAAAGTCTACCTAGATGCCTCTCAACCAGAGAATGGATAAAAAAAATGTGGTGTATTTACACAATGGAGTACAACAAATGCAAAATAATATAGTGACAGTATGTACACATAGGTACATTTATATGTGTATATGTTTCTCTGTTACACAGATGAAATCTTGGTTTCATATATAACCTTGACTTGTTTTTTATAGCTAAATTTTCCTTCATAAAATAAATTTTGATCATAATTTTGCTTTTGTATCATGTTTTGCTTTTGTTTGTTAGAAAGAGAGAAAAAGAGGGAGAGAAAGAGAGAACACAATTGGGTGGGTAGAGACCTTGACATTTGGTGGAAGACATGGCATTCTGACTGGGATATCAAAAAAAAAGGCATACTAAATGTTTTTAAGTTAAACGATCCAATCAGTTGACAATCCACCTGGCCATATAAAAGAAGTTGCTCTTACAAGGAAATTTTCTGTTTTCAAAATATGGCAAATCAGTGTATCATAAAACCCTGTCTTCCTTTTTTTTCTTTTCTTTTTTATTTCATCTTACATATTCCTCATTTCTAGCAATAAGGACAACTCATAAAAAATGAATTTTAAAGATTATTTTTGCTAATTTAATACAAATTTTACTTGAAATTTTATGCTTTTCTTCTACAAGATGATTTTATTAATTATAAAATGTATCTGTTTTGAAAAGAAATATTAATTTCAGTGTTCTAACATTATCAACATGTGATTTGAAATTTTAAGACACAGTAAGGTATCAGCATAAACTTGTCATTGATTATTTTTTAACAATCTTTTTGTACACAGAAATAATTAAAATTAGCCTAATGAAACATTAATTTTCAGGATCTGGTTTTGACCCTTTTAAATAGTATAAGAAAATTCACTAACCAGTGACATACAGCAACAATCTATGTGAAGTTTTGTCTGCATTATAATTCTTGAACTATTCTGCACCATTTTTGTACTCGTGATCATTTACTTTTTTACATAGTATTTCATGCTATCATTATAAAATATGGCATTATGCTTAATCTAATCTCATCTCATACACCTATGTATGTTTGGTGAATTATTAAAATTAATTTTAATTTTGTCTTCTCTATGTTTCAATTTAGCACAGAAAATTTGTGCTTACATAATTAAGTCATACCCCATAAAACACCTATCTAATTCATACTTGGATATGTGTCATCACTAAAAAAGTAATTTTGTCCAAAAGAGTCATCTTGTTATAGGTAATATGTTATTGTAAGATTTTTCACTTATAGCCTATAGGCAGTGTGCTTTATCAATTTCAGAATTGCTATATTTTAATCATATTTGATTTGTAACATGTTTTAATCAACATATCATACACATACTATAAATTCACCCTTTAAAAAACAAAACTAAGCATTTTTAGACCTAGCAATAGTCACCACTATTTAATTTGTGATTCCAAAAAGAAATGCAGTACTTTGTATCTGTCACTCCATTTCTCTTTCTGCTACTGGCGTTTACCAAGTCATCTCCACTGGAGGGTGTGAGAGATGACACTTCCAGAGCAGAGATTCAAAAACCATTTCTGCAACACCATATGGGGAAAATAATTGACTGTGGGGATATTGAAAATTTTACAAGAGAGAATTTAGTTTTCAGCAGTCAATAGTGGATTCAAAATCAAACCTGTAATAAATCTGAAGTGTTCCTAGCAGAGCTACCAGGTGTTATGTCATGGGACTTGATTGAAGCCTTGGACCTAAACACACAACCAGGACACTGTTCCATTTGTTCTGCACTTTGATGCCGTAACATACAATGCCAACTGTGACTATCAATGCACCACCACTAAGATTGAGACTGTTGTACTGTAAGACTTGGAGTATTTTAATGTACACACAAAGTTTTCTGTGTTAAAGAAAAAGAATGCTTTAGTTATAAACATTCAAGTGTTAATACCAGCATCCCCCATCACAGAAATATCAAATCTATGCATCTTTGGATTAGATGGGGACTGAGTGTTTGATTTTACAAATTTCATTTGAGTTGCTGATTTGAGTTTCAGAAAAGTAACTCCTTCCATGAATTTGAGGTTGTGATTGTTGCAGAATTTCCAGTGATTTCTGAATTGGCCCTCTTATTTCTGCCACATTGAACTGCATATTTATGTGTGGCAGTACTCTCAGCCTTGAGATGAAATAACAACTTAAAAATATTAATTATGTTGTGTATCCTCCAGTACCATATGCTTAGTCAATTTCTCATTCTTCATGTCAAAACAAACAAGCATATTCATTTTACTGATTTGAAGATATATTTTCATCTTCAATAATACAATTATATGCGTACACAATATTTTAAGATTTTCTTTTGTTTTTGTTTTTTTGAGACAGGGTTTCTCCATGTAGTTTTGGTGCCTGTCCTGAATCTCGCTCTATAGACCAGGATGGCCTCGAACTCAAGAGGTCTGCCTGGCTCTGCCTCCCGAGTGCTGAGATTAAAGGCATCTGCCACCGCTTCCCGGCTTAAGATAATTTTTTATGATTTTTTTTTATTTTTACCATCAAAGCATGATATAAAATTTTTCAGGTGCAAGTGGAAAAGTATAGCAAACCTCTATAAAGAATTGAAGAGAAGCCAGAAGAAAGTGAACATAGGCTTCTAACAACATGTATATACTTAGATAAAAATGTATATGTTGGGAGACAGAAGTGAACCAAGTGCCATAAGTCTTAGTCTTTTGAGACACTTTGCAAGGTAGGCAAAGAAAGTATTCTGCTTGGATGACATGCTCCTTTGGTTTGAAACCTGTACTACATCACCAAAGAACAGAGAAGGAATAATTTTTGACATCTTACTGCTGTTAAATTCTGTGGTAAGTAAAAGCCATTCTCCAAGATTTGAACACTAGAGTATGTTCTTCAGATAGAAGGAAAATTAAAGGACATTTATTTGGTTTCAGTTTACCCTTTATCTCTGAATCATCAATGAGCTCACCCGTCTGTTCAGATCACCATTAACCTCACACTACCTTTCCCAAGATTTCCCTGGTTCATTTCTAAGAAGTAGTGGCAAGAGTATAAAGATGGCTTTTTGAAAGTTCAGTGTTTGATGGCTTTTATCAGCCTCTTCAAGATTCTATCAGGTCTTCTAATTTTCTGAGTAGAGTTCTTGTCTACTTCAACATTTCCTACCGTCCCTGACAAGGATTATTCTATTTTGATCTCTAGTAGTATTTATGGTCTAACATTTCCTATACATTGAGTCAAAATCTAATAACATGATATTTTTGAACTTTATAATTGATAAGTTAATACTTCATTCCTTTCAGTGGTTGATTGTGGTGATATTTTATTTGTGCTCTAACAAATAAAACTTATCTGGAGATCAGAGGACAGAGTCAGCCACTAGATTAGACAGTAGTAACACACACCCTTAATCCTACCACTCAGGAGGCAGAGATCAGTCTGGATCTCTGTAAGTTTAAGGTCACACTGGAAACAGCCAGGGAGTGGTGGCACACGCCTTTAATCCCAGGATATGAGATCCCTTGTCTTTGCTTGGGAAGGATACATTCCTTTAATCTAAGGAAGTGATGGCAGAAAGCAGAAAAGTATATAAGGCATGAGAACCAGGAACTATAAGCCTTTTTAGCAGCAGTTCAGCTAAGACCCTTTTGGGCGAGAACTCAGAGGCTTTCAGTCTGAGGAAAAAGGATCAGCTGAGGAGTTATTGAGGTGAGGTTCGCTGTGGCTTTTTCTGTTTCTCTGATCGTTGAGCTTTTACCCCAGTATCCGGCTCTGTTTTTTTTTTTTTTTTAATAAGAATATTTAAGATTCATGTTACACTTGATTAATAACAAATTATATTTATATGCAAATTCTATCAACATGTCAGGTAGAAAATATAGATTATTTCAACTTTGAGGATCTAAAAGTAATTATACTATGCCTATTTCCTATGGGTATAATTTTAATTTTCTTTGTGTTTCTAGCTAGCCGGAAAACTGCACCATTATATTTTGACTGATAATTTTTCAGAATTATGACTATATCTCAGTTAGGTTCACGTAATTAATCTATTATTTTAAAATATTTTACTGAACTTTTTTTGTTGAAAGGAAAACACAGATAAAAGAAACTAAGGCAAACAGAGCTCTAGTATGTAAACTGTTTCCTGGCTCTGTTTCCCTTTACTAGCTAAACTGGTTTCTGGTAAAACCTGTTCATTAAGCTCTTATCATCTAGTTTTTCATAAGGAGCTTGTTTAGTTTATATGTTATTTATCTTTTCCCTTCATGTGTCTTAAATGTGCTCCTCACAGGAGCCTTGTGAGAGATGATGGGCTACTTATGAGTTTAGAGACGGAGATTGGGTCTTTAGGAGTGATACTCTTATTAGAGTGGATTAATGCATTTCTTCTAGTATGGTCAGGTCATTCCCATAAGAGTGAGTTATTGCAAAAGAGCAGATCTCATCCTTCAGCCTACCACAGCTTTCTTACCTAAGTGAGATCCCTTTGAAGGTAGAAATGGACGTCTCATCTATTAGATCTTTCTTTTAAGCTTTGGTTAAATTATTCTTTGTCAACTGCAATTCATTACTTCAGTTAGCATACAGCTATATGGTCAACATTTCTGTGTTTGGCTCCATTGATAAGACTATTTACATTCATGAGGCTCTGAGTCTTTTAAAATTAAGGCAGCTTTCCAAATAGAGTCTTCCAGGCAAACACCAAAGCAATAAAATAAGGAAAATCCTTGAGGACTGAGGCTGGGAAGGAACCTTCTTCCAGTGCACACCCATTTCCCCACTGACAAGCTGATGGATGTGTGCCAAGGATTCAAATGTCTTGTTTATAAGGAAATCACAGTTAGAAAGGGAGGCTTGGATACAGGACAAACTTAAACACTATGAAATACACCAGTGATTTCAGCATTCAATTTTTTCTTGAATGAATATGTTTAATACTGCTGAAAAAAGTGGATAGTTAAGAATTCTGAAAAGTCAATTTTGATTTTTGGCTTTTGTTAGTTTAAGGTTTTGTTGTCATATCTTTTGTGAAGGAAAGAATTCTCAGATCTTTTTTACTCTGGCCTGCTGGCAATATCAGGCTATGTGCTTGGGCAATACCAAAATATATTCTTATGACTTTGCTTAATTGTTTTTATATGCAGCTGTGTCTGGCATTATCATTTTTCTCAGTACTTATTATATTGCCAGTATAGACTTTGCCCAGATTTTATTTTACATGTAAGATTGTATATTTAACTTACTTAAAATTTACTTACCACTTGCTAAGCACTTTTTCTTTTAAATATTTATACTTACATATTTTTTCTTTTAAATATTGATATTTTTATTATTCTTAGGAAAGAGAAATTATTTGACTCATAACACATATTATATTTTCCTTTAAATTAATTAATTAAATTCAATATTTTCAAGGTATACAATATTTAACTGCAATTGCTATTTATTGCAAATTTTAGAATTTTGTTTCATCTTTGGTGAGAATTATTTGAAGGTATTTTGACTAACTTTAGCAAAGAGAAGAAGGTATTATACAGTAATGGGGAACTTGTATACTCGGCTGAAAGCCTAAAGTTGTAGTTTCTGAAAATAAGCAGAAACCTGTGTAGAGCAACTATAGAGGAAAATAAATCACGTTAGTGGCAGGTCAATACTGTGCTGATCTGGATGTACTCTTTTCCTTACTATCGGCTACATTTCCTATTCTTATTTTCTCCCCTCTAATTTTTTTCAATTTTATTTGACAATTTTCAGTATAATATGAATTTTCAGATCTTAATATACTAATCACATTAAATGGCTATTTTCTGTGTTTTTTTTATAATCTATGCAGTTAATATATTTTGACCACGTTTTTAAAATTTGTGTGACTAATTAGTTGATTTCCTTTCTTTCCCCACTGGGTACTTTTAAAACCTGTTAAAAATTGTGATATGTATCAATTTTAGTATCTCAATTTTTTTTGTAGGCACAGAGCAATAAATAAAGGGAACCAGGATAAAGAAATGTCAAATAAAGAATGTCTTTCTTCTCTGCTATTTTTAATTTTTTTCAAGAAGTCTAATAGTTCTTAATTGTCATTTTAAAGGGCCAGTGTTTCTGTTCTCAATCAGCCCCCCTTTCCTTACTCTGTTTTACCTGAAGAATTGTTTTGCTGTTTAGATTGATTCAAGATTATCCTTCCTCTTTTAGCTTAGATTGCAATCATGACTTTATTATTAATAATTATTGTGATCATTATTGTTCTGTTTAAAATGACAACTGTGAGGGGTAAAGAGCCAGAGTTTGGTTACTTGCACTCTGTCAAGACACTCACAACAACTTGTAACTACAACTCCAAATGATCTGATGCCCTCTTCTGGCCTCCAGGGGAATGCACTTGATACACAAATGGACACACAGACACACAGACACACAGACACACCCACACCCACACACCCACACCCACACACACACACACACACATATACACACAGACACCTTACAAAAAATGAAACATATCTTTTTTATTTAAAGATGACAACTGTTTATAGAAATTATGGATTCTATTTCTTTGTAAGACCCTATGATGGTCCAAAGGTCATCTCATCAAATTTCAGCACACTTTTGATTCAGTGGTCCAAATCTATAAGACTGAACAAAAGACAGACTCCAAGTGCCTGGAGCAATCATGTCACCATGAACTTCAGGGGGTAGGAGAACTCAGCACACATTATCTTTCACTTTGCGCAGAACAGAAATTAAGTTACATATATATCAGGTCTTCCCATGGACCAGGCAGCTTTGAGCTGAAGCTATAAGTTTAGTTCCTCTCTCTTTGCTTTTCTATCTCCTTTCCTATTTCAGTTCTAATTTATTCATTTTTTGGTAAACTGTAACAAAATTATTTAACTCATGATATGGGCAATCAGTAGATTAAGATAGTTAATAATACAGTAATAAAGAATCTAAAATTATTGATAAATAATTTATATAAAGAAAGAACATTAGGGAATTTAAAAGTAACCTTAATTACTGTGCCACAAGATTGAGAATCAGTTTCCAATACTACAAAATAAATAGCTCTAAATTTATTCCAGTATTAGAATTCATCAAACTCAAGTTTTATCTTCATGAACTAATGGAGTTGCAAGGCAAAATAAAAAAAAATTGTTGCTGCTCTCAAGTACTTAAGCAAACATCATAGATTATATAGTAAATATTATTTCCTGATATGTCTACCATACTTGAACTTACTCTGACATTTCAAGGAACATGTTGTAGAAAATTATAATGCAAATTTAGCTTAAATGGACTACTGTCATTATTTAAATTCACTCAATTAAACTGTATTAGCTATCAAATATATAAAACAATCCTCTAAAGCCTTCACACACATCCTAATCTCAAATTATTGAGTACTTTTCCTGTCTTTCTGAAAAGAATTCAAGACCCACATATCCCTTCTTTAATCTAAGCATGAAGACAGATTATTAGCAAGTTAGCTTTACTTGTTAGTTGTTAATCAGCAAGTGCACTCAAACCAAATCCCGCAAAGAAAGCATGCTTTTGTAACAAGTGCCTCTGCTACTAGCAGTCAGCCCACAGCTGCGACTAACTAACTCACTGGGATGTCTCTTGAGGAATCTCTTCTCTTTTGTTTGGAACAAAGCTATTTCACTGACATTCATTGCAATCTCAGATTCAATGTCAAGTTTCAATTAAATACCTTGCCTCGGGGACTGTCATATGACTCAATTCTACCATAGGTAATTTTAAAGATGTTGCATGGGGGACTATGAAAGAAAAGTTTTCACTTTTCTCACATTTCAGCCACAATATGTTCTCTTCCCTCTGGGCTGTAAAGTTTTAGATAATAACAACTCTAGCTACCAATTAAGTTTTATGAAAGAAATGTGAATGTATTATATAACATTATATAACATATATAACATTATATAACATAAATGCTTTTGATTTAGTAATTACAAAATCAATGATGTATGAATTTTACATATATAAATGTTTTACAGTGGTGGTTAATTTCTGTAACCATAAAGATTTTAATTGTCTATCTTTGTCTTGCTTGACATACTTTAACATACTTTTAAATTTATGTATTAACTAGTAGTATCTAATTTCATTAAATATTTCCTGAATTGCATTTCTACTAGAACATATATTTATCCTGAGAAATTTGGTAATGAACAAGGATGAAAGCTCTGACTTCTTACTTCATTTATTTGGGTGTGAAGATGAAAAGAAGCCAGCAGAAACCACGTAGACCATGGAAACATGTTTTCTATAAATGGAAACATCACAACCAACCCCATACTTTGTACAATCAATACACAGTAAGATGAAAAATTATAAAACATGGAAAAGTAGACTATGTTAATTAGTTTGACATGCTAAGAAAAATAATATAGAGAATGCTTAGAGGCATTATTTTTTTAAGTAAGGAAAACTTTGGCTCATAGTTTGAGAACACAGGGCACCATGGCGAGGAAGCCATGACAGTAAGAGTGTGAGGTGGCTGTCACAGTGCCTTGTCCGAACACCAAAAGGATGTTAACGCTAGGAGGAATTATTTACTTTTTTTTAATTTTTTTTTTTTTTGAGACAGGATTTCTCTGTGTCGTTTTAGTGCCTGTCCTGGATCTCACTCTGTAGACGAGGATGGCCTCGAACTCATATAGATCACCTGGCTCTACCTCCCACGTTCTGGGATTAAAGGCATGTGCCACCACCACCTGTTTTTTTTTTTCCTTTTTAATCATTAAGATTATAAGAGTTTAATAATAGTTTAAAGACACGTGGAATGTCATATAGTAGTCTTATTTTAAAATATACAATATACATATTAATTTTACTCTAATACTTCAATTTATTTCTTTAAATATATATAACTTTTCTTATCTTTTTACCGCAAGAAATGTATCAACATCTCAAGTTTTGGTTTTTGCATGCAATACACCCATGAAATCTATAATAAAATGTTTTTTATCTGCAGAGAATCTGTTTTCTTCTGTACTACAGTTGATGTCACACTCCCATGAGCACAGTAGAGATATTTATGTGAGATAAATTGAGAATTTTCTCATTAGAACTCTATTTCACCAGATTAATTTCCACAACACCATTGACTAAACAGAAGTCTCATTAAAACCGTTAATGCAAAATGTTAAGTATAAAAGAAGACTCAGGCGACACACTGTCATCTGGCCGAGCTGTTTGCCGTTCACCCGGCTTGGCAACGGTCAGTTGAATGCTGTGTAGTTATTCAAGGTGTTTTGAAACTCAGTGTGTCCCTTCCTGCAGCACTGAGTGCACTTTCCCATTAAGTTATTTTCAGTCATTCACGCGGCGTTCCAGAGACTAGATGTTAATTATCTGTTGCTACAACTTGGCTCATAGCAACTTTTGACAAGAATGAGAATATCATCCAAGTATGAGAAGCTAATTATCACAGTCAATATCCTGTGGGTAAATCAGGGGTAAACAAATGTCTGTGATGCCACAGTAAAATTGCAACCTCTTTCATTACAGTTAGTAAGTCTGGTAGTGCAGATATTTATTAATTAAAAATATCTCTGTAAAATCTACCTGCAGAGCTTAAAAGGAAAGGGACATAATTTCCCTGTAAGTCCTTCACCAGAATGTAGAATGACCATGATTCAAAAAGATGGCTTGTCTTCATGAAGTGAAATCATATCTAAACACGTTAAACTATTTGTTTTGTCTTTTCATTTATTTTTGGCAAAGGTATATAAAATTTAAACAGGTATTTTCTCATAATAATTCTATGAACGTATTTAAAACTATGCATAATCACTGATCTATTTTTATGATTTTATGATGTGTGGGGCTATGTTATATCAGTTTACATATTCTTCTGAACTATACTAGTCAAAAAACGATACCTTTTAGTTTTTAATGTTTAATAATTTAGATTATTATTAAACAGTAGCAATTAAATGAATACAAACTGTTTATGAAACTCTGGTCTCCACACTTACGGACATATGCTCACACATCCACATACACAGGTATATTTGTCCACATATACAACACTTACAAAAAATTAGTAGTATGTAAAATCTCTAAAACATACAAAGTCATTGAAAGTGGTGTCATGCAGGAATAAGCACCAATGTACAAATCATGACATATGCTGGCATAAGAAATTCTGAAGAGAAAAAATATTCCATAGTAGGAGAGTATTTTTAACCATTTTAAAGAAAGGAAAACCATTACAATTTAAAATTAATTTAAAATATTCTAAAATAGTGAAAAACTAAAAAGTTCAGGTAACAGTGTATATTTCTATCATCACACAGAAAAAAATCAAATTAAGAGTTTAAAATACATGTAAATAGCCTTGTAACTTTTGCATGTTTGGTACTGTAAATATCCAGAGCAAAAACAAGAATAATTGTGATAGAGTAAACATATGTGCCTTATAAGATATAACCCAGATGTCACTCTCCCATTGCTCAATAGGAAAATACAAAAATATCAATGGAAAAAGCTACTTGCATTCAAAATTATAAGTCACATTTTGAGGCACAATGGTCCTCAGAATATTTCATTTCTGAGATGATTTTCATCAGAAAATGAATTCTTCATAAAAATTTTAAAATTAGGATTTAGGTTCTTTTCTTATTTGTCTAGTTTCCTTTTTGCTGCTATGATAGAACACTGAGACCAAAAGCAACTTATGGTTTTATTTAGCTTACAATTATAGGTCACTGTTACCATTGAGGGAAGTCAAGACATAAATTCAAGGCAGACACTTGAAGGTAGACCAGCTTGATATTTCACACAGTTTTAGTTCTAAACGAGGAACTCAATTCACAAGCAAAGATATGAAGCAAGAGAACATGGAGGATGCTGCTGGCTGGCTCATGCAGGCTTAGGCTCAGCCAGTTTTCTTGTGTTGCCCACAACCACTCAGCTGGGGAAGGTTGTTGCCTACAGAAGGCTAGCCCATCTTATATCAATTAACAACAAGACAATTCTTCATAGACGTTCCAGATATGTGCACACATGATTCGAATCTAGTCCATGCCTCAGTGAAGATTCCCTGCTCATGCTGTTTGACTGTGTCTAGTTGATAGTTCAAGCTAACCACAGCATGAATGTGTTTTAAATTGTTACTGTCTTATTAGTTTACGTGTCAGGGTTGGTGTGGAACTTGTCTTTATGTGTCAGGATTCTGCTTCCTCTGTGTATTTAACGAGATTTCTTTTCTATTTACATGAAGAAACAACAGTGGGTGCTAGGGGAGAATAATCTGTTTGTTCCTGTGAGAAAGAGCTACTCAGAAAGAGTGACTAGCTTTAAATATCTGATAATTTTCAACTGCCATAATTTGTTATAATGACAATTTTTAAAATAGATCTAATTAATATGCTAACTCTTTATTATGAATATAAACACAACCTAGGAATAGGACATTCAAACTCAGATTATTTACATTGCATCACACACACATATATATGTATATATATATGTGTGTGTGTACACATATATTTATACATATATAAGTATATACATTTATATACACACATAAATTTATAATATAATTTAATAATATGTATGTATCTATTTAATAATAAACATGTGTACACATATAGATATTTAATTGAGATAGTTAATTAATATAGATAATTTAATCAAGCTAAGTGTGGTAGTATATGTTTTTTGTTACAGCACTTAAAAGGCAGAGGCTAGCAGATCTCTGTGAGTTTCAGGCCACTCAGCAAGTCCATCTCAAAAACTAACAGAGGAATAAATATATATATTACAAAATGAAAATTATTTTTGGCTTAAACCAAACATGTGTTCCCTCCCATTTCAGAGGAGAAACACTTAATGTATTTTGTGAAGTGATCTTTAAAACTGTATTATGATCATAGTTGATAATTTTCAAAGAGTTACATATTGACATCTTTAATTCAATGTATATATAATCATCTGATTAACCTAACCCAGAAATTCTTACAAGTTTAAGTTGAACACAATATATTCTCTATTTCAAATTTCTTAAATATATTGAGGGGTATAGCTTAATTTATGATGTTTATATGCAAACACAAGCTTGTGAAGGTACAGCTCTATAAGCATGTGTTTATATGGAGGCCAGTGAACAACTTTGGAGAATTATTCGCAAGAATGGTGTATTTTTCCTTTTCAATACCATCTCTCATTGTCCTGGAGATTGCCAGTTAGGCTAGACTGGATGTACCCCAAGCCTCAGGGATTCCCTTGTCTTTTTTTCCCCCAGCACTGGGGTTGTAAACACATGCCATGATATCTAACTTTTTTGCATTCTAAGGATGGAAATTTAAGTCCTTCTATTTGCAAGGTACATACAATTTACTGGGGTCATTCTCACAAATATATAATAATCTTTATAATTTGCTAAAATATCCAAACATCATTTTTTAAAATGTATTTCATTTTATTCTTGCAAAGTATTATAGTCTGCCAGTTATTAATGCTGGCCAGTTTATAAAAAGTTACGACTTTTTACAGTGTAAACTTAATGATCATTTCTGCTTCATTAAGATCTGATATTTTTGGGGAGACAAGACTGTACTTAGGTTGATAGTTTTAGCAAATGAGAACTAAAATGGGGTATGTATCCTAGATATATTTTATGTTTAATGTGGCCATAGTTTTATTAGTTCCTATTATAAAATTACTTTTATCTGAGATGATTCAAATTCCAAATAAAGAATCTAATTCTATAGTGCTGGTTCTCTGGGCTGCAGATTACTACTCTCATTACATTTTACGAGATCTGTTCACAGGGATGTTTTATATATCAACTTTAGTTCTTCAGTTTACTTAACTGTTTAAAATGCACTGGGAATTGCGAAGTAAATTATGTATGAATTACTACAAATAATACTGATAGTTTACTATTTTTTATTAAACCTATTTTATTCTACTTTATTAAACTTGAAAGCTGTGACCTATCTAGAGATTCTGCTTCCATTAAACTAATTAAAGCGTAAAAATAGCAAAGATGAAGATGGTATGCATGTAAGTTGAAATTAATTGGTAAAGTGAGAAATAACCAATCTTTAGAAAATTGATGCAGATTTGTCCTATTGCTGATATATAGATGAGTCACAGTTATCAGGTTCATCCAAAGTTAATCATTTAATTTTTAATGGTAACTTAATATAGTATATTATTTTGGATTTCTATAATTACTGTTAGTCTTACATACAGCTATATAGTATAGGTTTTACAGTTATCCTACAATATTTATGAATTTCTCATCTATGGATTTATCCAACAAAATGTGGTTCAAGTTATTTTTTCAGTTGTTACATTATTGTGGGCATGTGCCAGGCATTCTACTCGGCATAGCTGTATTAGACATAAGTGCATGCACATTTTTGCCATTTTCTAAACTGTGGAGTATAATAGTTATTTACATAGCATTTATCTTGCTTTTAAAAATAAATAGTAGAAAGACAATTTTCAGAGTAAGAGGATTTGTAATAGATAGATATTAAGCTATTTTATTTGTACATGGATGGAGGCATTCTTGGATGTGAGTATCTCCAAGGGTCCTAGACTTCATTTCCTTAAGGAAATAAGGGAGATATCTTTATTTTGTTAAATAGTTTTGGCTTCATATTAATAGAAGTCACCCCCTTTAATGTTTCAAATATTTTATTCATTCCTAATATATATGCATGCCTAAGGTACTATTTGATACAAAAACACAATTAGCTTTTAATATAACAACTTGTAATAAAGAAAAGTTGTATAATAAAGCTAGTTAAAAAGTAGAATAAAAACTTATATTTAATTAAAAATTACAATCTTGTAAAAAATTTTATATACCAAAAGAGAATGAGAAAAACAAATCAATTTTAGAGCTAAAGATCTATTTAGATTTTGCCTTCAATATTTAAAATTTTCAGCTATTCCTATCCACATAAACTGAATACATTTTTATAGCCCAGATATTTTTATAAGTATTAATCCCTGAAATTTATAAATACTGTGTAGGCTGATGACAGTAAAATATGAATTTCTTTTATCAATTTTTTTCTTATTTAAATTTAATTTTTTTTTAGTTTTTTAGTTTTTAGTTTTTTCCAAGACAGGGTTTCTCTGTGCAGCTTTGGAACCTATACTGGAACTTGCTTTGTAGACTAGGCTGGCCTCAAACTCACAGAGATCCACCTGCCTCTGCCTCCCAAGTGCTGGGATTAAAGGCGTGTGCCACCACCGCCGGCTTAGTCTGTATTCTTAGTCACATCATTTTCATTACAAGCAAGAAAAGAGGCCCTAGCATGTGTGATCTTTTTGTCATGACTTATCTGGATAATTACTTATTTTCTATTGACCACTGAATTCTAAACAAACTGGCAAGCATCCCTTCCCGGCAATCAACTGAGTCACTTTTCAAAGTTGTGTGCTTCACTGGCAAGACAGTTCAAAACTCATCACATTTTAGGACAAATGAAATCGTTACTCTTTACTTGTTTTCAGTTCTGAATGATCATCTACGGTCTGAAAAAAAATAAAGGAGTAATTGAGAAATACACTACTTACATGTGTGTAACTGTGTGTCCTTCTTAAATAGCATAATGAGATCTCACGCCATCCCATTCCTTCCTGTTGAGAAAAAGTCAATCCTTTCCAGCACATCCTTATGGATACTGTATGCTCTGCCTGCCGTTGTCACTTGGTAACCCTTCTATTAAAGTAAGGTTAATTTTACTTTACAGTGGCTCCAATGAGACAAAATTTAGGTGATGCTCATTCTTATATGCCACAGAGAATTATACGGTACTTCCTTGATCAACATCTAAAAGTTATCACAACAAAAGGGAAAATAATCAGAGTAATGTTGCTGATATTTTTAATCACAGTGTAACATGATTATAGTATTACAGTCATTCCATTTTATTATTGTCGGTTATATACCTTGCTAATTGATAAATAAGTTTATTGCAGGAAATACACAGTATAATATGGCAAAACTCTATTCACAGTTTGGGGTATTCACTGGTGAGGGTGGCTGAGATATAATCTCAAAAGAGGGAGAGTTTATTTACTGATTAGATTGGTGTGCTCACCATTTTTTATTGTACAGATTATTGAAATATCATGTTTACATGCAGATATTGTATTTGTTCTTAATTGAATTTAGGTTCATTCCTCCTAGCTATTTTTAGTGCTTTATGATTCCTTGAAACTTTGTACAAAGTTCCAATGAAAATCATTGAAATGTTATAATTCTGTGCCATGAATTATCTAATATTATATGCTAATTCTTCTTTATTTAAGGTTGAATATTCAGTGTGTCTGTAGACTTGTCAGTCAATACATTACTGTCAGTTGAGAATTAGACGTTTCTGGTGGCAGTTATTAGTTGTATGTAGTTCTTTCTTCAGAAGAGAGACCTTCCCAGTTTCCCCTCTTCCATGTTTTCAGGTCCATTGATTTGCCATTGTTCCCATCATTTTGATGCAGGCCATTTCTAATATAACAGACATGTTGATATTCTGAAGCTTACAATCTTCCTGCCTTCTCTTCCTTGAGCCTTGCAGGAGCTGTGAGATAGATAAATCTTGAGCTGAGATTACTTCAGTCTGTTGATCTCTGTACTGTGTCTAGTTCTACTTTAATGTGGTGATAAACCATTTTCTATATAGGCAGGCTTCTACAATGAGACCTGGTAGTTATACTTACGGGGTATTCGCTTAATATTTAGAATGTAGTAAGGGATTATGCTGGTCTAGAAACATGATGATAACAGATTGTTTTCTAAGGCCCATGGCATCACTAGCAAAAGGAAGTGGGCTATTTTTCCAGAACAAGATATCAGTTCCTTCCTGTTGAGTAGGAGTTATGTCAATTTGATGATCACCACTGACATATGAAGGACAATCAGCCCTTGCAAGAGATGAGTTCCTTTACTGGTTGCTCAATGCAGTGGTCACACCAACAAAAGTGGACTCAGCAGATTATATACATATATGTATAAATATATATGCATGCATATATATATATCATTAACAACAATTATCATCAAAAAATAGGCTGTCATGTTGAGAGTGTGGGGCATGGTTGGAGTTCAAGGAAGGGTATCTGAAGAGTTTGGAGAGAGACAAAAGAAGGGGAAATTGATAATTCTACTTTAATTATTATTTTTTTTTTGCTTTTTTTGAGACAGGGTTTCTCTGTGTAGCTTTGCGCCTTTCCTGGAACTCACTTGGTAGCCCAGGCTGGCCTCGAACTCACAGAGATCCGCCTGGCTCTGCCTCCCAATTGCTGGGATTAAAGGCATGTGCCACCACCGCCTGGCTAAAAATGTATTTTTAAAAGATAAATCAAGTCTTCTAGTAAAGATGTAGGGGCATTTTCTCTCATTTGTAAAAGAAAATTTATACATATTTTTATTAATATATAATCAATAAAATGTAGTTCTCTTTCATCTTAAGTCACTTCAACATAGATGCCATATGTTAATAATTTCAAGTTCTGTTTTGCAATATCTATCTATACCATCTTCAATTCTATTATTATTACTGTCTCTTCAATGCAAAATATTTAATTTTGATGTTAGAGAAACTCAAAGTTCTCTAACATGATTTTTCCCCATGATGGCTAAAATATAATGGGAAAAGCAGATGATGACAGACATGAAAACATAAAAAATTCTTTGGTAAGCTGGGTGATGGTTCACGCCTTTAATCCCAGCACTTGGGAGGCAGAGGTAGGATGATCTCTGTGAGTTCGAGGCCATCCTGGTATACAGAGTGAGTTCCAGGATGGACTCCAAAGCTGCACAGAGAAACCCTGTCTAAAAAAACAAAACAAAAAATACTTTGGTGTAGACGAATTTCTAAACTGTGGTGATATTTTATTTGTGCTGAAATGTGATTTTTTTTGTATGTTAATAAATAAAGTTTGCCTGGAGATCAGAGGTTACAGAGAGTCATAAACAAAGTCAGGCAGTGGTAGCACATGCCCTTAATCCGATCACATGACAGACAGAGTCTCTGTGTGGTCAAGGACACAGCCAAGCCTGGTTATACACGCCTTTAATTCCAGTACCAACCATAGAGACCTGGAAGTCTGTATAGACAGGCAGTGAGGAGGAAGTCATATGGCTGGGCTTAGAGCCAATGAGAAGGCAGAACAGGAAGACAATAAAAGCTCAGTTTAGACAGGAAGAAGTCTCTCTCTGTGGAAGCTACTGTGTGGTGGTAAGTTAAGGCTAGTCGTGGCTATTTGCTATTTCTCTGATCTCTTCGACTATTACTCCTGTATTTGGCTCTGTATTTCTTATTTAATAAGACTGATTAGAAATTCATCTACATTAAATGGTCTTATTAATAGAAAACACGGAGCCAGATATAGGGGTAAAAACTTGAGAGTGATCAGAGGAATATGAACAGCCACATGCTAACCTCACCTCACCAACTCCACAGTTTCCAAAAGGTGAGATATTTCCTGTCTACCTATGCCTATATGCCTTGCTGTTCTGACATCTGATTTGCTCTCTCTGTCCAGCTACATCACTTCCTCTTCCTGCCCAGCTCTGTAACTTCCTGTCTGTCTGTACAGACCTCAGACTTCCATGGTTAACTAGTGCTGGAATTTAAGGCATGTGCCACCATGCCTGGCTCTGTCCATATAGATCCAGACAGATCCCTGCCTCCCAAGTGATAGGATTAAAGGCATGTGCTAACTAACATTGCGTGACTTTTGTGTTTACTTATAATGGCTGGCTTATTCCTCTGATCTCCAGGCAAGCTTTATTTATTAGAGCACAAATAAAATATCACCACACTTTGGGTCAAAACCTTAACAAAAATCCAACAGTTTAATCATGTGTCCATTTTTTCTGTTATATCTATTATTTCCTGGGCTGTGGGATCTTCATAGGCACAAGATTCTCAGTTAATTCCCTCCCATGATAAATCACATATTTCCTACATACTAATAATTAATAACCCATCTCTTGTTTTTCATACAAAATATAATTAAATCTGCTCATATATTGGCTATTATTTCATATTCAGTATTTTTTAACTATGAACTTCTTATTGGAGAGTGTACAATTATACATAAATCTAGTTATCTAAATGATAAAGTGGAAGAGATACTGAAATTGAAAATTGTTTCTCTTCATTTGTGTTTGGGGTGTGTGTGTGTGTGTGTGTGTGCACAATGTATATTCACAGAGTGTATAGCTGCAGTTAAGCATGTCTACATGGAACAGATAAGATACTGGCTCCCTCATTAATCATTCTTCAATTAATACCTTTAAGATAGATTCTCTCACTGAACCTGGAGCTAGGTTGGTGGACAGAAAGCTCCGACAATCTTACTCGTTTCATGTCTCACAGATGTGCACTTCAAAACGCTTGGCTTTTAACATGGCTTTTGGGGTTGGAACTAAGATCTGCTTCTGCAACTAGTGTTTTTATGTGCTGAGCCACCACACGTTTTCCATTTTCCCCTTTTCTTAGAATAAGAACATTTTATAAAAAGTTGAAGCTTATAGCTAAATACCAAAGGATATCCATCCAATATATCATAATCAGTATTTATTCTTAATTTTTTAAAAAGTTGTTTGTCAAGTGAGAGGTTTCATATGCTTTGCTGGGCGATTAAAATTTCATTTGGCAAGTTTTAAAACCACCTGGTAAAAATAGCTAAAAATAGAAACCAGTCACACTTCACACCTTCTATCTCAATTTGGAAAAATGCATTTGACTGAAATGTAGAAATGGAGCAGGAATCTTACATTTCCGTTTGCTATGCAGAGGATAAGCAAATCTATAAAGAGCAGAACCTCAGGCATGCAATGCACTTCAAATTGAATACAGGTTTGCATGGTGGAAAATGAACAGAACTGACCCACTACTCCTTTACGCTTGTCTTACATCTAGTAAAAATTCAGACGTTCTATAATCTAGAAAAGTAACTATTCTATCCACAGTTTTCCATCTGTAATTCACCCTAGTTACTCACTTAAAAAATATTTCAAATTATATCCACTAGACCAAAGAATAACGATTTTTACAATCAGGTATTTTATTTATTTACACATCAAGCCTCTAAGGTATTTTAGTGCATGACAGGTATTTTTTCAGACATGTGTCTGTTAACTCCATCTGACGGTAATCAGACAACTAACCATAGTTTGTCCAAGGATGTTCCTCTGCAATTTTTTTTTCATTTTTACATAGTCTACATCACAAATTTTATTTAGATGTTTAAAAGTAAATGCATTTGCATGAAACTTAAAAGCATTTTAGTGTACTTATTTCTAATTTTAGGGATGGGATTTTGTGTTTTTCAGAAAATGGGCACGATATATTTCCTCACATGATTTTTGGAAAACTATATAAAGAAAGCATCCGTTACCCCATTGGAATGATTATCATTATTACAGAAATAATAGGTTTATGTGACTAAGTCAAGTTTGCACATGTTTAAGCAGTGGATGAGCATTTCTGCTATTATTCTTTTGAAGACACTGCAGTAAAAAAAAAAAGAAAATATTTTGTCTACAATGTTTAACCTACTAGGTACCCTATGTAATAAATACGGACAAGTGAGATACACAATATTTTCCTTATTACTCTTGGATCTATCACACATTTTACATAAATGGATGTAACATAAGAGAGCAGAGTATTTTATCAGTTAAATACTGTGGAAATACAGAGGTATAGGCAAAGATTTGAGCATTGTAGAAATTAGGTTAAAAATTATTACAGGTAATCCATGAAACCTCTATAATAAAGTTCATATTACTTTGACAATAGAGTTTTGTCAATGAATTACATACCCAAATTAATTTATTGATTTTTATTCAGTAATTCCAATATAACTCAGGACTCTCAAGAGATGTCTTCTGAGTTAAAAAAAATGTGTAGCTGGCCAATAACATGGTATTTTTAATATTTATATTATTGTATATTTGTATATACAAATACAAAAGTAATTGGCTAAGCTAGAATAAACGGTGAGCTATTGACAGTTCTGTTGCCCAAGAGTTCTGCAAAATGAAGCAACATAAACTCTCCATAATTGCAGGAGCATCAGCAGGCAGATTGCTTGCTCAAGGGATTGCTATAAAGAGTTTGATGCCTCAGCTTTTCTTCCCTCTGTAGAGAGGCCTATGCTTGAATTAAAGCTGGCTAAACAGATAAAGGTTGAACTTTTCAACCGCAAGGTAGGTATAGGAATTGCTCCTTTTTCTACTGAGACAAGCAATAAAATTTTACTACACATCACCAATTGGGTTTTTCAGCACTAAATACCAGAAAGAGCATTGTACAACTGTCTGCAATATAAATGAGAATGAGGGAGATAAATAGCCATCTAAAATGGTCCACACAAAAATCTTCTATCAAGTGATAAAGCACTTGTTTTGCTTTGGTGAGGTTTCTGACCCTTTGATATTTCTACTTACCTGGGACGAAAGTACCCTAAGTTAAAGAAGGAGAAAACAATACTTGAATGGAAATTACAAACGTAAAATTTAGAGTACGCATGGCTAGGCCAGGTGTATAAAATCATTATATTTATCTCAATAATAGAATGCTATGGTAAACAGTAAAAATATATAAGAGAATGCTAATCAGAATCACTTCACATTAACATCCATTCACATGTGTGTTAGAGTTTGCACCAGGGTAAGAGAGTATGCAGAAGTGGCTTTGTTGGCAGTGTTTTGTTTTGTTTTTTTTTTCAATGAAGTTAATGGAGTTGATAAATGGAATTGTGGCACTGACACTAAGTGACAGTCTGGTTCTTTTAAATCTGCTTTTTCACTCTTGTTACTTCAACCTTGAATCTCTAATGTGCACAGCTATTACGTTTAATAGTTGTCTTTGGTGATTTTATGTGATTCCAAAAGAATAATAAAAGAAATTCCACTTTTGCCTGAACGAATAAAGCTAAAACACATTAGAGAAATTCCGGGTTCACCTCTGCACATGATTTTTACAACTTTTCCACAAAAGCACTAATTTGATCCATTTCTTTAAAAAGAATGAAAGTCAGAAAGGACAGTGTTGTTAATTCAAGGAAGGAAATTTGCTTGTTTTTGAAGCATTGTGTTGCAATATAAAATTACTATCTTACTATTTGTCCATATTTTTTTGTTCCCAGAGAGGAGGGTGAAACATAGCCACCCGGACATTTCTTCAGAAAACATACTGGAGATTTTCTATGCATTTCCATATGCATTGAAATGTAGCAATGTATATAACCTATATAGCTCAACATTGTCCCACCTCTTTAAAGCTTATCACTTTATCTATTAATCCCATCTACAAATCTCTCTCACATATTCATGTTTATTGGTTTTGTTTTGTGAACAACTGAAATTAACTAGATCCTCAATGTGAACATTTGTTCAGAGCTATCTATTGATTCTAGTGGACTCAGCAGTGGGTACACAATAAAATATGTTTGCCCTCTCATAGAATTTATGAATAGCTAGTATTCCAAAAGATAAAAAGTAGGGTAGGTGAGCCTCTCTTCAATCTTTGACTTATTATTCATAGAGTTCTTCTTGGGTGGGTCCAATGCATATAGGTACAGTTGTAAATTGATAAATGTGATAGTTGTGTACAGTCTCCAGGATAACACTCCATACTCTCTTACCCTGTCTTCCAGATCTTACATAATTTCCACCCCCTCATCTATAGTGTCCTAAGAGCTTTCTAAGCATGGAATAAATACCTATTTTAGGGATGGCCCCACAACGATTGCTTATTTATGTACCGTGGGCAGCCATGAATCTCTGCATTCATTGTAGGGGGAATCTTCTCTGATTAAGGCTAGACACTGCTTTTATCTTTGGGTGTAAACATGAATATTTAGAATGTAGTTTGCCATTATGACAATTTAGTTAAAAAATACCAGTAACATATTCCCTGCCTTGGTCTAAAAACCTCCTCAGGTCAGGCTTGTTACCTAAGTTTACAGTGAGTCTAACAATCTCCTCAGGCCAGGCTTGTTCCCTTAGTTTCCAGTGCCAGACACAGGTCATCCCTTACCCCTTCTGACAAGGTGGGAAGTCACAGAGCAGATGTTTATTCCCATTACAGGCAAGCCACTATCGCACAGATGAGCATGTCTTTCTCAGCAACTTTAGACTATTGAAAAAAAGAAATCACAGTTGGGCAAGTTCCATTTTGTCTTTTCTCCCTCAGTAGTCCAAAAAACACTCTACAGGAGTAAAAATGAAAGAAATTTCCTGATGAATTTGAGCCTGCATCCTATGTATCATATAACCAAGGTGTGTGGTCTCAAGTCTGATCATATCCTCTAGTACTGATGGGAAGTCACGTGGTTTAATTTTAGTGTCAGTTTTTGGTTTATTTGTAAGGGAAAGTAATAAAGAGAGTGGAGTAGGCTGAAATTCATATTAATATTTAAAGAATTGGCCTGGTGGTGGTGGTGGCGCACGCCTTTAATCCCAGCACTTGGGAGGCAGAGCCAGGCAGATCTCTGTGAGTTTAAGGTCAGCCTGGGCTACCAAGTGAGTTCCAGGAAAAGGCACAAAACTACACAGAGAAACCCTGTCTCAAAAAAAAACAAATGATGATGATGCTGATGTCACTTAGGGGTGCAGGAATGGGTTCCTTTATCTGCTGATTCAAGAATTACAAGACAGAAAAGATGAGTTACCAGGAATCTTATGGAGTCAGAACAAAGCCAACATAAAGTGCTGGGGAACCTTGAGCTTCTTAGTCTCATTGTTAAAAGAAAGCTAAGAATGGCCTCCAGTGGGAACTTGGGAATGATTTATTAAAGTTAGAAAGGAAAATGCCAGGACAGATAAGCTGCAGCTCTCACGGCTTCCCAGTGGAGGACACTGGAGATCGTAAGCAGATACGGGGATCAGTAACATGGTTGTATGGCAGGGAGGGTCTTAGCAAATGATGGCAGTGACCCAAAGGATCAGTTATAGAATTTAAGACATACTTAGAATCTGGCCAGTATCAGAAATAAAAATGATGTAAGAAAAATAGTTTTACCTTTTAGAATCATGAGTCAAATGGTGGACTAATCTAGCCAAACCTAATGAGGGAACTTAGGGACTCCGATGGCAGGGTGCAAAGAAGCTGGGAAAAACTTTATCTTTGGGAGAATTTACTTTGCATGAGTGGTTGCCTATTCTGGTACCTGACATTCCCCATTGGATTAACCCTTAAAAGGAGGAGAAAAGGGCATTGGTCATCCCCTCACCTAGAGGTAGATTTCAATTCTTTATAAG
>CABHPH010154664.1:4359-14467 GCA_902168325.1 Peromyscus nudipes
ACACACACACACACACACACACACACACACACACACACACGTGATTCACAGGCATACACATAAAATAAAATAAATAAACCTCTTTAAAAAATTTTTAAAGGCCAAGAAGCAGAAAACAGAGGTTACCAAGGACCAGAGGGGAGTAGGGTAGACCAAAAGGAGGTCACCATTTTTGTGGGTGTGTCCTATGTAGTTTTGACTTTTCAAAGTATGTTAGTTTTATACATTTTTTTATACAAGTTTATAATTAAACCAGCAAGGATGTATCAGGAAAGAAATGCCTGAGAGTGATAAATTGCAGGGCTTAAGAGATAGTGCAATTGGTACTTGTCTTGCAAACATGAAGACCTTAGTCTGATCCCCAGAACCTATATAATAAAGCTGGGCATAGCAGTGTACACTTGTAATCCTTGCACTGGGAAGGCAGAGGCAGGTAGATCCCTGGAACCTGGCCAGCCATCCTATCCTACTTTGTGTGGTTCCAGCCGATTGAGAGACCTTGCTTCAAAATAAAAAAGCGGGAACAGACCTGAGCAATGACACACAAGATTTCTTTCTCTGATCTCCTTATGTACATGTATGATGTGTACTCATACCTGTACCTACACATGTACCTGAGCACACAAACACACAAAAAATTTTAAAAACTTAAGTCCAGCCTGCGGCGGTGGTGCACACCTTTAATCCCAGCACTTGGGAGGCAGAGCCAGGTGGATCTCTGTGAGTTTGAGGCCAGCCTGGTCTACAGAGTGAGATCCAGGACAGACACCAAAACTACAAGGAGAAAACCTGTCTCAAAAAAAAAAAAAAAAACCTTAAGTCCATTTGTTCCTACTTATTTATAAGCTACTAGTATAAATCTAGAAATCCTTTTCTAAATTTTGTCTATTAAATAAAGTAGATGATATAAGCTTAAAAAAATGCTATAATTTGTCAAAGTAAAAGAGCATATTGTAAAAGTTTATGCAGCATGGTACATCTTCCAAGTCTTAAATCACAGTAACATTTTACAATTAAATGTTTTCTTCTAAATTATATGCTTTTGACTAAAAAGAATTTCCTCAATGTGGCCAAAGTTAATCTACCTTTATCAATGGAGGTTAATGCTGCTGATGTGAAAAACTCCTTCCTTGCCTTCTGTCTTCTGCTTGCAAGAAGGTCCTTGTTAGGATCTTGCTTGCAAAACAAATCCCACACTATGTTCCAAACTTAAATATTGTCCAAATACTATGTAGGGGTGATATTATACAGCAAAGGCAAATATTATAAGGTGATTCTAACTAGACAATTTTGATACCCATGCAACTTAGGTGTGACTCAGAATCGTCCGGGTGGTGACAGCACAGCCGATACACAGAGCCATAAAAATGGGGAGAGAGCTGGAAAAGGGTACAGGCTTTCTGGGTCCGAATCCAAACACCATGCCTTCCCTGCCTGCTGCTAAGTCTTCCCCACCTTGAAGGAATGAATCCCCATAAGCCGAAACAAGCCCTAGCTCCCTGAAGCCACTCTGTCAAGGCACATTATCACAGGAGCAACACAGTATAACTAAGAAATCCCCTACACTGGCCTCTGTCCTACACACACACACACACACACACACACACACACACACACACACGCACACACGCATGTTCAGGTGCACCTGCATGCACATGAGCATACACACACAGACACAAAGTAAATTAAGAAGTTAATTAAATGATGTAGAGCAATGGGATTCTTCAACACTGCATGTGGACCTGTCATCCCTAGTGGGCACACACACTAGTTCATGCACACACAAAAATGAATACATAAAGTATAAGCTAGGTGTGGTGACACATGCCTGCAATCTCATCCTCAGCTACAATGAGAGTCTGAGGCTAGCCCAAGCTAAGAGACATTGTCAGAAAAAAAAATAGAAAAAAGTAAATAAAAATAAAATATATTTTTATAGAAAATTTTATCTAGAAATGTATTATTAAAATTATTTCCCTTAAAGGCTTTATCAACTCACACTGCCATTAAATATATGATGAGAACAACCTCTCACACCACGCACATCAGCACTGAACTATCTTCTCATTTGTGTTTGTTGATTGAATGAGCAATGGTACTTTTACTTTTAACTACTTTATTGACAAATCTATGAAAATAGCATTTAGTCTTAGTAGCTAAGAATTCACCTCTATTCCTAACAGTCATTGATATTCAATCTGGCTCTGAGGAGAATAATCAGAAGACTTGACTGTACTAACTAAAAATACCACCCTCTCTTTGCTCACCTTTTCTACAACTAGGGTTTTTCAAAGAGTGGCAACAAGTAAATCAATGAGTGTGACTGTGTTCTAAATAAAACTTTATCTACAAAGGCTAGCAGTGGGCCATATTTGGCCTCCACAACATAGTTTGCCCATCATGTTGTATAGAATCCCCTTCTCTGTCTACTGTTTATTGAATTCCTAAAACATATTGGGCCCTCAAAGAAATGGGTAAAATTTGGCCATCCTTAAATAAATAAAAAGCTGTACAGTGACATGTGACAGCATCTGGTGAGCATTAACAAGTGCAAATAAACATTGGAATAAACAAGGAGAAAGGGGGAAATAGGGGAGCTTCTATGTTAAGTCCACCTGCTGTGCTTGAAAAATAGGAGGTGCCATGGTGAGCAACGGAAAGAGAAAAGTTGTTGGAGTCATACTATGTAGACAGGTTTTTTGCTAAAGATATCTGAGCAGGTCTACTTCTACTGGAGCCCGCAGACGAGTCTTACTGAACGTAAAAGACAATGTCTATAGCACATTTTGCGGGTGTGCATGTTCATCAGGTTGAGTTCAGTAGAGCAGAAACCAGTCATATCAACAGTTCACACAGCTGTACTAAATAAACAGTAACAGCTTAGGCTGTAATGTGAAGGCAAGCAGAGGAGAGACTAACAGTGGGAGACACGGAAAGTAAAAAGAGAGGGAAGGGAAAGAATGCAAAGTAAAATACAGAACAATCTTAAGGTGAGCACCAAAGTCTGACAAGAGGTCTGAAAGGAACTCAGGACGGGTGAGAAAATGCAATTAGAGTGCCAGAACTCCATGGAGAGAAGCAAGGTCATTGTCAGTACCTGGACACCTGTTAGTGATTCGAAGTGTCAGTAAAGAGAAGCTGTGAGATGTAACACAAGCCTCTAGCACAACACTGACCAGAAGACATCCCTACAGTGGCGGGCACACTACAGTGGCGGGCACACTACAGTGGCACATTGCCTGGTGAACACCAACAGTGTGAAGAAACACCAGAATGAGCAAGTGGAAGGAGTGGGGAGCAGGGGTGCTTCTGAGTTAAAGGAAGGAACAAGGGGGGCTTCTGAGTTAAGAGAAGCCAACACCAGAGTCAGGAGTCCACCGGGACCCAGTCAGTGGTTTGGTGGATTTCTTGAGACTCTCTCAATACCCAAATAAAGGTATTCATATATGCCTACTTTCATTAAACCATACCTCAAATTATGTCATTTTTAAATGTTCCACTCTGAGTGTCTTGTTCTATTTTATTAAATATGTTCATGAAATTTTTCAATATAATTTAGTATTAAAGTTATTTAGGCCTAAGCATTCAGAACACATTGTGGTCTTCCAGAATAGTTCATGTTGTTATAGACCCATAATTCTTAACATTATTTGAAAGAGTTAGAGAATATATAATTGAGAAAATGTGGTGCCTGCTATGAATTAAACAAAACAAATATGTAACTCATATTTAGACTATAAATGTTTACAACATAAATTAGGACTGTAGAAAAATGTTCTAGAACTCATTTTGCCTTATTTGTAAATACCCTTATATTGTAAAATTTTGCTTTAAAAATAATTATTCGGGTTGGGGATTTAGCTCAGTGGTAGAGCGCTTGCCTAGCAAGCGCAAGGCCCTGGGTTCGGTCCTCAGCTCTGGGGGGGGAAAAAAAAAGAATTATTCATATCAAAATGAGGACAAACTCACCCCTCACTAAACTCAGTGTACCTCCCTTATCCTATATGTTCCTCAGTGGCACTCCAAGACAACTATCAGAAGAAGTCCTCTGTATTTCAAACTAACATGATTTTTACAAAATCCTAGGGATTCATTCTACCAGTAGCAGATGGTGAGAAAGCCACCTCAGATTTCCCCACTGACCTTCACCAAGAGAAAATCAGGACTGCGCATCTCATCTCAATACGATTGAGGTAAAATGGACAACCAGGAAAGGAGCTGCCTGGTTGAAGACTTAGTGAGGACACTTCAGTGGGAAAAAAAGACGGGAAAATGGGACTGCTCCTTCTCAGGTGCTTCTCCTGTTCTGCTCACCGTGTGGACGGAGCACCGTGGAAATAAATACAGGCTCGATGGGGTCTAAGGCACTGCCTTCACCACCGACCGGCCTGTGGGCTAGTGGTTGTTAACTGTATCAAATACTTAAAGGTAATCTCTGTGCATAAGATGGGTGAGGGCTGGATAATATGAGGCAGTAAAATTGGAGTGAATGAGGTGCATAATTTAAGAGATTTATTTATCTGCCAAAGAGCCACAGTAAGGTTAATTACATGCCAAGTCTCTTTATATTGAGAAGAATTTCAAATCATGGCTAGAAGTCAATCCCAGATTTATTGGAGACACAACGCTTTAATTGTATTTTATATACCTTAAAGACAAAAATTCCATATCCCTTTTTTAGAGTCTGTTCTAAAATTATCACATTCTTTGTGTTTTCTCAAACTGTCTCTGTGTTACTTAATCTACTTACTCTTTGTTATTCTTACTCAGTAAATGGAGACATTAGATAATATTCTTTTAGCAAACCTATGCATGATGTTTTTCCAAGACACCATTTTCATCTGTATTATCATTTAAGTATGGCTTTTCATAGGGGAAAGGACACTACTGCATCTGTGTGCACCAAGAAAGCACTCTGGCTACAAGTGTTAACAACGGAAGAGGGAGTGTTCCTCAGAATGTAGAGGACACAGTACAGTTAAGTGCTTATTTCCTTGTCTGACCAGTCTGTGGTGTTTTCTCCGCAATCCCAATTAGCGTTTCTTTCATTTTAGCTTCTTTTCCTCAACTCTTTTTTTCTTCCATTTTCACAGCTTTCCTCAGATGGGAAAGCAAAGGACATTAACACAAACTAACCTCTTGCATCAGGTCAAGGCTGGTGGCTCTCAGGAAGAGAGGGCAGCAGAGTGGCCTCCAGGATGAAGGCTGCAGAGCTAGGCCTTTGCCCCAGCTCAACTGCTCATGGATCAAGATGGAATCACCACATTCTTTGCCCCAAATTTTGATTCCATAAAATGAAAATAATAAAGCAATCTGATGCTTGGTGCTATCCTAAGGATTAAATAAAATAATGTGGTTAAGTGTTCCTAACAGTGCCTGGCATGCAGAAAGTGCTAAATGTCTGTCACTGTTGGCGATAACAAGTTATCTACTTCAACAAATTCTCCCATGTCAGCTACACATATAAGAAACTTAAAAGCATTGTTCTGAACCATATTTCACTATGACACTTGGAACTGTTTTCAACCACAGAGACAAAGCCTGAGGTGAAGCGGTTTACATAAAGCCAATGAAACAAGTTTCAGGGACACACATTTGCATAGATCCCTTCCAAGGCTTTCTTAGACTCTAATAATATGTTCATGTGCTCATATGTTTTTGTAGTTTGGAAAAGTAATACAATTTCATTACAATCTGTTAAAAGCATTCTTTCCAATACAACTCCAGTTACAATGACCTTCAAGTCCTCAAGGTGTTACTCTGAGTCTTTGGAGGATCTAGATCCTTCCTAATACTCTGACCCTTTAATACAGTTCCCCATGTTCTGGTGACCTCAGCCATAAAATTATTTTGTTGTTACTTCATAACTGTAATTTTGCTACTGTTATGAATCATAAGGTAAATATCTGATATGGAGGGTATCAGATATGCAATCCCAAAGGGGTGGAGACCCAGAAGTTGAAAACTGTTGCTCTAGATAAGGGAGCTAGACTTGGGGACATATTTATATGACTTCTATAGAGCCAGACATCATGGTACATGAATGGCTTCCAGAAGTTTCCATACTCTCCCTCTGCCTAAGAACACAAAGGTGCCAGGCAGATAGATGACTGTGTATCCTACCATGCCCCAGGATAAAGTGGGTAGGGTGTGCGAAAGGATAAAGGCAGAAACTAACTTAAACTCTCCCAACCATCAATTTAGTCTCTTCTCCAATTTGTTGAACTGAGAATCTTTCTTTAATAAAGCAGTATTACTGAAGAATGGTGCAGAAAGCTCTAAATAAACCACTACACCAAATGCATGAACAAATTGGTAGTGCTGCTGATTCAAATACTGTTTCTGAACAAGAAAACATGATAGCTCTGAAATCCGGAGCTCACACTATGGAAGAAAAGTGAGAGGCGTTCTTAAATATGACAACAGAAAGCAGAACCAGTAAGTGAAAGCTAGAGATTAGTCTAAGGCAGGCTGAGGTGTAGACCAAAGAGAAGGTGGTCCCAGAACAATCAAGAGATATGGAGATAATGCATGTACACCTTCTCTTGGGGCTAATATATGATAGAAGGGGCTAAGACTACACAGTGGGGAACTATACACAGAAACAGTGTTCCCCAAGAACTAGGTGAATGGGGAAGAAAGAAGAAAACAGGGCTCTCAGTCTATGAACAGACAGGATATAATGTGTATGCCACCTGACTTCACTGCTGTGTAGACTGTGAAAATAACACACAAGGAGCTTGGTTGTCCTTCACAGAGCAACTACCTGAGAACCAGCTAAGAGAAACTGTCCTATGGAGGTTTCTGCAGAATAGAGCCTAAAATAGGTCTGACCAGGTACCTATGGACTGGGATGGAAAAAATAATCAGCGAAGCAGTGTAGTGTTTGAATGAGAATGGACCTGAGAGGCTTTATATTTGATTTCTTAGTCACCAGATAGTGGAACTGTTTGGGAAGGATTAGGAAGTGTGGCCCTGTTGAAGGAGGTGTGTCACTGGGAGTGGGCTTTGTGGTTCAAAAACCTAAATGGGGTGTGTGTGTGTGTGTGTGTCTCTCTCTCTCTCTCTCTCTCTCTCTCTCTCTCTCTCTCTCTCTCCTTCCCTCCCTCCCTCCCTCTCCCCACCCCCTGCTGGTGTTAGGAGGAAGTAGTACTGGGATAAACTAAGAGTTTATGGTCTAGAGGAAAGACTCATCAGCCAGGCAAAATCAATCCAAATAGTGACCTCAAGAAACTCAAAGACATGGCTGGAGAGTTAGCTCAGTGCTTAAAATAAAAACACTTGGGCCTTTTCTAAAGGACCCGGGTTTGGTTCCAAACACCCACATGGTAGCTCACAATCATCTATAACTCTACTTCCAGGGGATCCTATAACTTCTTTAACCTTCATGAGCATAAGGCATGCACATGGTGCACATATATACGTGTAGGAAAAAAGTTATATACATAAAAATAAATAAATCTGAACATAATACAAAAATTCTTAAAGTGGTAACATAGTTATATCCACTACTTCCCACATATAAAAATTTGCTCCTGGTGGCAACATATTTATTGACTTATTCATTCACTGAAGGATGGTTTGACAGGGTCTTGTCATGTAGCCCAGGCTAGCCTAGAACTCACTGTGTTCCAGAGTCCTTGAAATCCTCCTACTTTACCTTTCAGATGCTGGGATTATGGCTGTAGACCACCACACCTGGCTTGATGAGGTTTTGGGACCATAGAGGTGGAGAACAGGGTCCCTGACCTAGAATAACGAACTATGATCAGCACACCAAGTACACGTGTTTTAGTCTTGGTTTGCTCTTCAACACCTTCTGCTTTCCACATACATTCCCTTTATGTCGACTTCTAGTCACCAAGGTGCAGTAATGTTCAACCAGGACCCCAGGGAAGCTATACTGTATCTTTTTTTTTTTTTTAAGACAGGGTTTCTCTGCGTAGCCTTAGCTGTCCTAGAACTCACTCTGTAGTGCTGGGATTAAAGGCGTGGACGACCATTGCCCACTCCATGCTTTGAAAGTGTTTATTTCCAACTAACTGGACTGGGGCTAACTTCCAGCCAAAACGAAACAAAAAGATGCTTGGTAGGACCAGTGCTGGTGCCAGCTTCATATTCCCCAAGCAAAGCAGGTGGGCTTCATAAGCTGCTAAATTCACAGATGCTCCAAGGATCCATCAGATTTTTAACCGCTTAAACAAACCATGAAAGTAAAGCTGGAATTCTTTGCCACCATTATAAAATTAGAATCGGTTTCAGCAACCAACCTAAATTTGCACACAAAATGAAAAAAAGTAATTACTCTGACTAATTACTCTTTACTACCCTTTTCAAAGATAGATCAAAACATCCTTTAATAAATGTCAATTTAATTTTACTGCTGAAGATTAGCAGCAGGTGATAAGTGGGAAACGCAATGTCCTTAAATACACAGTGAAGCAGATCAGCTACGAAGGAAAATTAATTCAGAACAAATAGGAGCATAAGGTATTGAGCAACTAAGAAAATTAACGAAGCGTCTATGACACCAGATTGATGAAGAGCACGGATGCCCACAGGGAAGAAGCCATCCCTTCTTCACAAGCACTGCGGATCAGTCCTCTGCTGAGGCATACCAAAAAGAGCCCCATAAATGTCCCAGTGTTTGGAAGAACAGAATAGAAAATGGCTCTAATATGGCATGGGAAGTCTCCAAAACTATGGGGGGAGGAGACAAGAAATATCTTTCAAACATTTCATGAATTATCTGCCATCCTTCTCTGCTTTGCCCCCAGATTGAAAAGGTTGTATTTGGGGAATAATAACTTGATTCATACAACATCTTGAAATCTAGATGGCCAAGGCAAGAAGTATTGTTCTAAGTCCATCTGTGACAGTGAGATGGGATCAGTTGGAGCCAGAGACTTAATCCCATGTAAGACTCTGTGAAAGATTTCTGTAAAATATCCCATTCCTTCCCCATGTGATGCTCTCTGTGTTGTTCAATAAATAGAGTGAGGGGCAGACAGTCACTTACAGACACACACAGACAGAAACAGATAGGCACATACAGGGACAGCAGATACAGGACAAATAGACTTACCAGACAGCCTTCAGGCAGGTCCAGATTCAGACTCATCCCACAGACAGAGATGGAAGACACAGGGAGCATCAAGTAAATCATCCAAATGTGGACTTGCTCTTAGTTAAACAACTCCAAGAGAAAGTGCTTCTCTCTTCTTAATGCAACACTGATACACTATTGGTGACTCCAAGTTAATGCTACTCCATTACAGCCCGTGCAGTTCTAGATATAAAAACATCCTAGAAAGGCCTAGGTGTGAATCAAATGTGCATAAACTATGATCTGCAACTCTTGAGGTCACGTGGTAGGTATGTTCCCATTTAGTGTAAAATGTTACTGGATGAGTTGCTGTTTACTCCCAAATAAGACAATCATGTTAATTCTAGATCAGAATAAAAGCAATGTTAAATTCCACAACTCCTTAGTGCTGACTTCTGGGTAACCTTCATTTCACAACTCAGAAATCTCCAACTCTTTAGAAAGAAACAAGAGTTACAGCTTTCTGTCAGTACTTTTCTATCATGATCCAAACGATGAATCATAAACAGTTATCCCTCTTAGGAAAAGTAAATACCAAGCCCATTTTTAGGACCCTTTATATGGGCTTACTTGGCAGTTAATTCAACCAGCACATTACACTCAAATTAAAGGAATATTGAATATTTTCACTAACCTCACTAAACTAAACAATGCTGCAGGAAAGCCAACTAATTCATTTTTAATTATTTTACCCCATTTTTTCCTTAATAAAAAATTCAGTCATTAGAATTCAAGTAATCAGAAGGTAAAATCTGAGTAATCTTGTGGCTAGAAGTACAGCCAATTTATAACAAGATTTCATCACAGTAAAGCTAGTTCCCCTGACAAAAGGCAGATCAGAAAAAGAATAAAACATCAAGTCTTCACACTCATTTGGGAAGTGATTTTGAGATGGGATTGATGTCCAGGGCAGTGAATGACAGCACAAAGTATTATCCAGGATCCCATAAGGTGAATTTCAACATATTCCCAGCAGGGGAAGATAATCAAGATGGAGACCAC